>OMKR01044834.1:0-12481 GCA_900302355.1 Cyttopsis rosea | reverse complement strand
TCTCTGGCTGTTTCTGTACTTGTCACTTTCTGTTCTTTCAATCCTTCCGTGCTGTGTCTAATCTCCCACATCTCTCCCTTGCATTTCCCCTCTTCTCCCTCCCTCTCTGCTCCAGCTCCACATCATGGTGTCGTCCACCAGCGTCAAGCTGAACCTGGACTGCCAGGAGGTGGCTGAGAAGGAGATTAAGAGCGCTGGCAACACGTCCAGTGATGGCTACCAGGTTCTGGGCAAGATGTCCAAGTCCATCGGCTCCAAGGGAGAGTCTGCAACTGTAAGTAAACCGTCATGCTGGAGCGATCCCCCCAAAAATATAAAAAAAACAATCAACCACAACAATCAGAGGGGAAGCGTAATGATATACAATGAAATTGAATTAAAATTTGGATTTCGCCTAAGTCATGTGTTCCTTTGGATCTATTTTGCCAATGAGTCCTTCAGCATGGCCGCCCCATGAAGGTTGTTGCCTCCTTTGCCTCCTCCCCTATCTTATCTAATTTGACACGGCTGTGCTGCATCTCCGCTGTTTTTCTGTTTGCCTTTTCTGTTTGGGATGTGAAGGGCGTATCAAAGACACATGTACCGCAACACCATTTCCCTGTTGTGTTTTTCCACAGTTCCAGCTCCAGATGTTTGATATTGTATGCAGCTTGGCCTGGACCAGCAAAGACAGATGTTGTGACCTTCCATCCACGGTAAGACCCGCCCCTAACCAGCGACAGACAAATAATGAAGACTGAACCTTCTTTCTTAGGCCGACTAAATCATTTTCTAGTATCTTTAGTCACCTTTGTTATATTGTTATATGTAGTTATTGATAATTATACAGTTATATATTTCATTACCTGAATATTTTGCCACAACAACATAACATAGAAAGATGCATTTCTTCGTATCAAAACCTACCCAAGCGTCAGCATATATTCCCAACACACTGGGGTCGTGTGTCCTGATTAGACACGTTTCCAACCTGGAAGTCAACACATGGTTGTAGCATTGCTTTAGGTTAACCTTACATCATACTGACGCGTGACCTACAATGGAAAAACAGGACAGTATATCACACACGCTCTGTTCTGCAGTTTAACAGATGAGTAGAGTGGTCGAGCAGCGAAATAAGCTTTCCAGCATGTTAAGTCTGTCAGAATGGCTAACGGCACAATAACACTGCGTGTGTGTGAGACAGAAAGAGAGAGAGCGAGAGTTTAGAGACAGGTTATTCATCACATGAAAATTGTTAGGCCATCTGCTATTTCTTCTTCTTTCAGACACATGGAAGATGGGCTTTTTAGCAGCGCATTAAGCCATAGCCCGAGTCGTGTAATTACAGTCCTCTGACAGTTAAAAGAAGGAATTACTGTGTTTACTGTGTATATCACCCAGATGCAGGTTCAAACAGCTCTGCCCAGAGAGGTTTGCCTTTCATTCACACGCTTTTAGCGGCAGCAGACTCACACGGCATCCAAACTGTAACCAGGACTCGATAGATAATCATTATCAGAATAAAATACAAACCCTTTAATCACCATGTCAACAACATGCTACTGGGAAGGAGAAGACAGACCGAAACATTATTTTTCCTAAATTCTCCGGGTGATGTAGTAAAACCATGACGGTATTTAGATGAGAATATAGAGTGAAGGCACCTCGGTGATCTGAAAGGCGGTCGATTAAACAGCAGGACCACAACAACTGTATTATTAATATACAGTATTTCCAATTTGAACAATTTTATATCATTTCACAAAGTCTAGAATAGCAATTGCTTTTATTAAAAAAGAAAATAATATATAAATTATACTTCAGTTGATATTGTGCCTATTGAGTCTTTATTTTAGACTGTTTTGGCGCAAGTTAACTTGATTGGCTGTCTGACAGGAGAGGCCCCGTCCCCCTGTCCATCCTCTCCCTAGTTTCTCAAGGTGTCTCTCAAGCTTGCTGCTATTATCGGGTTAATGCCAATACTGGATCCAAAATGGTTGGATTCAATGCATGATCTGTGTCACCACTGGGGCCAAATCTGAATTGCTGTCTTGTCTTGTGTCTTGTGGTGAAGAACGTGACAGGTTTCGCATTCTTTCCAGCCTTATCGGGATGACTTCAGACAACACAACTGAAGAAGCATTTGGAAAAAACTTGAATCAAATGATATGGGAACAAGACATCTACCCTTGATTGATCCAAAAGCCGCCAGTTTGTTTTTTTTCCCTTTTCACAGCAGAACTAGAGTTTGTTTTAGCTCTTTATTACTGAGCCTTAAGGCTTTTCAAGTGCTGAGACTTGCCGTGACTTGGACAGAGAAGTAGAGAGAGCCGTGCCAACAGTCTGTGTGTGGACATAGATCAATATACCAATTATCTATGTCCATACATACAGGTTTTATTTTTCTACCCTGATTGGTTACATTATGAAGGCTCCCCTTTCTTTTTCGAGAGACTTTTTTGTTTCATTATTACCATTAAAAAGTATGGACTTTATGTATGGAGTATTTTTATATATTTCTATTCCATTTTTTATTCTGTCTCATCTCTCTATCATTATTTGGATAAGGTTTACAAAGTGATGATTAAATAAAAATAAAGCAAGAGCAGAAAAATATAACACTAGGCTTTTATCCGAGGCTCTCTACCAGTGTGATTTATGGCTCAGATGGGGCTGCATTCCTTAAGTAATAACGCTAGACAAGGAGTGAGCGTCGCACAAGTAAAAGATATTACACTCCAAAAATATTCATGAAATATTGCTCTCTATAGATGATCATTAGTGCTATGGAAAAACAAAACAACAGCCAAGAATAAAACATAAAAACGTAGAAATTTGGTTTTTCCTCTGTGTCAGAACTCAGTCTTTATTGGCAGGATATGAGGTTACGCTAAAGGTGCAGCTATAATGATGACATATTGCTGACTCTCCACTCAAAGTCAATACCTTTATGGATATTTTAGCTCATTTAGACGACGGACCGAATATTTTCACCTTGACCCACCTTAACTCAAACCCTTGTTGAGATTTTTATCGTTTCCCTATGTTCTCAAAATAAGAATTCAGCGATCCACTAACTTCCACCGCTTGTGTCTTGTTACACTAGAGGGACGAGGCCAAGTGCCCGGCGCTTCCCAACGCGTGCACGTGCAACTCGGAGAGCAACGGACCGCCGGGCCCAATCGGACCAGTGGTAAATCCTGCACGCCTACATACACACACACGCCTACAACACTTTGCTTATATCTTTTGCCTATATATACATGTGTATATATATTATATTATCCCTTATGAATATATATATACTTTTCTTCCTACTTTATTTAGCACAGTCTTCAGAGTATAATTTCTCCCTGTCTCCCTCTCTCCCCCATTCTGGTTGAAAAGCAGGTTAATGGAATCCATTGTGTGCATTTATGAACTGTATGTTGTACAGTGGGGAATATTGCACCATAAAAATATGTAACCAAGGGAAACATCTTTGCGATGCCTCATAAAACTTTTTTGTACGGGGGAAAGGTAAACTGCAGTGTGGGAGTGTGCACGTTAGAGCTCGTGAAACCACAGGCAAGCGCTTCTGACAGCATGACAGAGCGACCGGCCTCCAGCCTTCCACCCCGAAAACACATAGATGCACACCCTGACACGTCCAAATGTGATGCTTAGGCAACAAAAAAAACAGTTATCCATTAACATGTTGACGTTATTTATGATTTTTGTCAATATCTTGACAAACATTTATCATATATTTACTTCATTCGCTGATATGAAGACGTAATACGTGATCAAATTGTGTCCCTTATTCGATTGACAAGTGAATTTATAGTTTTAAGTATAAGTATAGTAAGTATAGTTTATAGTTTAAGGATAATAATTCAATTGATTAATGAATCCCTCACTTCATAACTATAATTGTTAACTATAATCCCTACCTAACTATTACTATTGTTTTGTGAATGTGATCTAATCAATTTCCATTTCTGATCCGATTGATTGATTTCAATATAAAATAATTACTTCAACGCGATTGAAATGCATTAAAAATGGGTAATATTTTACTTATTTTAGTATTTTTGAAAACCAAGAATGCTACAGACTGAATGCAGGAGTTAATGACTGTGCGGTGGATCCAGCGTTGACCTCTCTCTTCCTCCTACAGTATCTCCCTTAACCTGCCAAATGTTCTTCCTTCCCAGGGTGCACCTGGAAGCAAAGGTCCCCGAGGTGAGAGAGGGGAAGTCGGCACTGCTGTAAGTACCTCCATCCCACCACCACCTCCTCCACCCTGATGCTGCTCACTTTGAATAGCAGAGGCATTTTATAAAATCAAGTAAAAAAATAAAGTTGGACAGTTGGACCAGACAATGGACCCCTTGGTTAGTGATAATTATCTTTAATGGGTTTTTACAGAGTTTTAAAGTGGGTAATAAATGGATTAAGTTGCATAACATTATACGCTTATCAAACTCAGGTGATCTGTTCCTTGCGAATGCGAAATGCACTCTACGCTTCACATTGACTCGTAATTTTTGGCAGAGGAATAAATCATTTTGATGTAAACTCTGCAATTTCTTTCTCCTATTGCAGCCACTAGTTCTTTACAGAAAATGTTTTGGACTACTTTGCCTCAAAGGCTGAGTGTAATGTCGCATTGTGGTGGAATTTCTCTAACTGTTTGCTGTCTGTTTTTCTGTTCTCGCTGATAGGGACCTGTTGGCCCTCGTGGAGACATTGGATCACCAGGACCCATGGGTCTTCCTGGCCCCCAGGGACCAAGCGGCAGGTCTATCCCAGGAGAAGCTGTAAGATTACCTTTATCTACGACTTTATCTGCCTATAATAAACTGCCGGTGCAGTTTGTGTGGAGTGCAAAATATATATATTTGTGGAGTATATTGAGGAGCGTGAGTATATATTTTGTGAAAAATATATATATTTTAATTTAAAACTGTCAAAACAAAAACATATATATATATATAATTTGGTTGTGGATCCGCTGCCTTTCCTTCATGGACTCCTAGGTAGGTGAGGACTCCACTGGTCCAAGATATCTACAAGTCCACACGTACACACACACACACCATTCTCCCACAGGTCATGCAGATTCAGTGCACACGTAAATCCCAAAAGGCTTTGCCAAACCAGCCAAGGGGATAGTTTGGCTGTTTATTGTGCAGGGAATTTACAAGCTGGGGAGTAATTGTGGCAGAACTCTGCATTCCTCCATGTCTGGAAGGGAAAGTCTTAATATCCTGAGATCATTAAAATCCTTGATATCAGTGCATGTTAATAAATCAACCCTCTGCATCTCTAAACGCATGTAGATTAAGCAGAACGGCTGTCTTATTTTTGTTTCCACTCATCTGGCGTAAGACTGGTACACCTTTAAACACATTAGGCTTTAAGCACAACTTGGTCCTAGTGTCTTTACTTTGGACAGCACAGCAGTATTTGCTAACCTCTGTGAGCAGAGGGTAAGTAAATCTTACATATCAATGCATGCTAATTAATCATGGCTTGGTTTTCCTACTCTGAAGGTACCCAAATTATGTAGAAATGTTTTTGGAAGATCTCTTGCTTTCCTACTACCAACTACCATCCCAACTTATCGGGGTGTAATATGAATAAGCTAGCAAGTCAAGCTTTTCCCAACTAGTGGTAATCTTACATCATTTGCCATTCCTAGGATCTTAGGTAACCTTTACTCTAACATATTTGTATTGGTGAGTTGAATGGGAGACTTAATCAGTTATGCCTCAATTTGTTAAATGAAGTTAATGTTGCTTTGCAGAAGAATTTCTCTTTAATATTTATTATGGAATGTGATTTGTTCTGTTTTTTCATTGTGGACGTTTTCTCACTGATTTGTTTGATTCTGTCTCCCAATCATAGGGCCGCCCTGGACCAAAGGGAGATCCCGGTGACTCAGGTCTTCCTGGGCAGAAAGTAAGTGCTACTTTGGCGGGGGTCCCTGTCTTGAGGATTTTAAACAGGAAACCGGGGGGGATTATTGGGTTAGACTACTATTCTGGCTTCAAGCCACATAACAAACCACAGACGATATTTCACAGGGGGAGGATTTTAAGAGTGAAGAAGTGTGGCTCTCCACTGCAGTTTGAGAAACAGAATATTTATTTTACATTTAAGCCCTTCTTGAAGTCAGGAAAGGATATTCCAAGAACAAATCACAGACCTGGTTAACTTTGCTCCTTGTGCCATTTTTATCTTGCAGTAAATAAAACCCTTGAAAAAAATGAATCATTCTTACATGGAGGAAAACCTAATTTTTAGGTATCTCCTAAATCATCCCAAGAGTGTCAATTACAAGAGATGTTCTGTGTTTTTGAAATATTAACTGATGAATTCCTCGTAGAAAAACATTGCATGAAGGATGGATGTGCATTATATTGTAGTGAAGCCATGCCTAGATAAACTTTATGTGGTGAGAGGAGATGTGTGTCAGAGCACAACGGGTCTGATGTATTTACCTAAAAGTTAAGGTTCTTCTTCACACTATGCCTTATGGTAAATACAAAGCAGTTGTTAACGCAATTTGTGCATGTATCAGAAGTATTCATCCATCTATGCATCCATCCATTTTCTTTACCCACTTATTTCAGGGTCACATGGGGCTGGAGTCTAATGCAGCTTAATAACAGTGACACCAATCTATCTTAGGGTCACACTTAATTATAATAATAATAATAATAATAATAATAATAAAGCCTTGGCAAGTCTTTAAACCAAGACTTTAAAATGCTCGGACTGGCTCCCCCTGCCTCATAAGGAACACAAAGATCTTGCTAAAGTACACTCATCTGTCTGACAACATGATGGTGGTCTCAATGGGTTCCAGGCTTTACTAACCTGTCTTGAAGCAAAATAACAATACTGCTTCATGCGTACTCTGAGGGGATCACCGGTGGATGGTATCTATTAAATCTGTTTATAGAGAAAGAGAAAAGACAAAAGCTCCCACTGGGCCGCTTCCTGCCCCATGGCTGGGCATTTGTTTACCTCTGAAAGCCCAAACTTTGTGTAAATGTTTTTTGGATGAATAAGGCACCACCTCTTCGCAGAGATAACCATCTTTCTTTGGGAATCTGATCTCTCAGGTTATTCGACAACCTTCCATGTTATTTAGATGTAAGACTCTCAGTAATTTGTAGTGGAAAAGAACAAATGTTTTGGCATTTCAAAGCCCAGAGATAATAAATGTTTAATTTTGTTGTATTGATCTAGGACTAGGCATACTATATCACAGGACAAAACCTGTGCCCCATCTATTATTGTAATATTGAAAATTATGACAAATAACTTTTGGACAGTTGAAAAGTCTGAGAACCATCTATGACTTTAAACAATTTTAAGATATTGTCAAAATGTTGCCCCCCCCCAATTCTGCCCAGGGAGCTCCCCAGGGTGCCATCACTTGGACACCTGTAATACCCACAATGAAACAGAACTTTTCGAGCAAAAAGAACAAGAAGCAAACCAAAAAGACCAAAGTGTTTTGATTTTGTATGTGGTTGTGTGTGCAAGGTCACCAACAGTTTGCGGACCTTCCCCACATCTGCTTCCAAATATCACGTCTGCTTCCAAATATCACGTCTGCTTCCAAATATCAGTGTTGGTTGTGTGACACTTGATCTGCCAAGGGATGAGTTCAAAATTGCTTTTTCGGTTTCCTTACTATATCTTTGTGTTGAGTATACTGACAATGGTGTTTGGTGTTCCTCATGCCTCACCTCTATATGACTTGACAATCCACTGAAAGGCTTCCACCAGAACCTGAGTGTTGATTCAACAGCACCATTTTGGGCAAAGTCATCTCTAAATGGATCGGCTTGTTGGAAGTTTTGGGCAGACTGCAGGTGACTGTGTTGAAGCAGATGCTCTCACAGCACGCTTTTTATGACTTACAGACTATGTGGTCCTTGGTTTATAATGGCCAATAAAATGGATCTGGAATATATTATGTTCCCTGTAAATCTTATGCCGAGGCATCAAAGCGAAGAGGGGATTGACAATAAAAAAGTGAGCAAGGTTTCTGAAAATGAGGGCAAAAAAATAGAAAAGGAGATCTGTGATGCTCAGGTAACCAGTGTTTTGAGGTGGTTTATCTAATTTAAGGTGACTTTTTGTTAAGCGTGTTACAAGTGAAGTCTGATCTTCGTTTTTTACCTTTGTTTCCCAGGGTCCACCTGGGCCTAGCGGTGCTGCTGGACCAATCGGACCCGCAGGAATTCGGGTGTGTACAGTTGGCTTGCGGCTTTGTTTTCATGGCGACCATGGCACAATTTGATAATGTCAACACGGCCTGTGAAAAGACCAAATCCTGCAGTTAATTTCTCCAACTAACAATTGTGGTCCATCTAGCCAGTGCCAGCTATGGCTCCTACCTTGGAAGTCATAATCCTCCATTGTTGTACAATAAACTGTTATAACACGTCACAGAGCTGTACATTTAAAACAAATAATGCTTTAGGCAGAAATACCAAAAATAGTCCCTATCGAAATTAAAAATATCTTTCCTTTTGAAGTAAATTTTGGTTTTCACTGTGATACTTGAATTGAAAATATGTCTTTATGAGCTGCGTTTAATGATTTTATCTTACAAATGAAATGTTTAGCTTTCTGGTTAAGAGCTAGGAGAAATACATTGCAGGTTTTAGTATTTTTATTCACATTGAGAAAAATAGAAAGTCATGCCATCCTCATCCTTTAGAGGTGAACAGTGTTGATTAAACCAAGTTGTCTCTATCTCCCTTGTCATTCCAGGGCCCCCAAGGAAAGGATGGACCTGCAGGACCCACGGGCCCAGCAGGTCCCATGGTAGGGATTTTTAACGAGTCATGACTTTTTATGAATTTGTCAGCAACCGCATTAATCAACATTCACATAGACACACATTGGCACCTGGAATCTGCCCAGTTGCAACCACAGCCCTGTGTCGTTGGCTTCTGGGAGCTGCCCAGTTACAACCACAATGTTTTTACCGTGTTAAAACTAAAGTTTGTTCTTATGTTTGTTCCGTCCTACCTTCCAGGGACCTCCCGGATCTCCAGGAATACCTGGAACATCCGGAGTGCCAGGAAAGCCTGGTGACTCTGGATCTCCGGTGAGTGACCATGGTCTAAAGTGTTCAACTACTGTGTCAGATCTGCATCTATTATGTGGGGATGTGTGACCTTCAATGCCATTGTTTTTTCCTTTGCTTTTAGGGCACTACTGGTTTCAAGGGAGACAAGGGAGAGAGAGTGAGTGAAAAATAACTGTTTTCTTATAACACAGAGCTTGTGAAACCTCCCTTGAAATTATCTCCTGGTCTTGCTGACAATTGCATTTTTTTTGGCCAAAATAAATACATTTTCCCATATTTTGTATTTGTTAAAACAATGGCACTCCTGCCTTTTCAAATGGAATTAACGCATACGAAATATGGCAAAATGATGTACCATTGACAAAAATCTCATTGTCAGCGGGGACCTGTAGATCATTTTAAGATAGGTTTCTCACCATATTGTTAGAATTTTCCAAAATACCTCTTTCCAAGACAATATGAAAAATGTAAATTTGTGAGCTATCATCAGGTAATGTAAAATGTGTGTGCTGCTAAAACTCAATTTCATACGGAATGGTCCTTTAACTCATTTTGCAAGATCATATATAGAAACTCTGCATGAACATTTGTAATTTTAAAAGTGTAATTCAATTTCGAAAATAAATGTGGCAACTATTATACTGCAACTGGGCAAAATATTATAATTGCGCATAATTGAATAGTTAGGGAGTTATTACCTTTTTGAGCCATTTCCTTTCAAAATGATGCCATATGAAGCCATCTCCTTCCTCAATAATACCCAAGCCTGTTATGTCCTGGAATATCTGGTCATCTTCAAACTAATAGTTTTTACATTCACTGTAAATTGACTTTCTGTACCTGTAGGGTGACTTTGCTCCTCAGAACATGATGCGATCCATCGCCAGACAAGTCTGCGAGCAGCTTGTAAATGGTGAGTGAGGCCCTTTTTTCTGTCTGAGCTCCATTTGGAAGTGGTTCTGGCTCCATTAGAGCCAGATGCCGAGTTGGTTCCTGTCAATCAAGAGCTCTGCTCTTTCTGCTCTAAATGTTCATTTTCCCTCCCTCCCTTTGGTGTTGCAGCACAAATGAGTCGTGTCAACTCGATCATAAACCAGATCCCCAACGGCTACCGTAGCAACAACCCAGGTCCTCCTGGACCTCCTGGACTCCCTGGAGGTCAAGGCCCCCGCGGAGAGCCTGGCCAGGCAGGGAGGAATGGCTTCCCAGGAAGCCCTGGCTTACCTGGCCGACAGGGAGAGACAGGTAAATGTCAAGCAATCCGCTGTGCATTTTAAGTATCCTATTGTAAACAATGGTAAATTTAGCAACATTAAAAATAAAAATCTTGTAAATGTCAGTCTGAAAAGGTTAGCATTAAATGTAGGTTTCCGGACACGTCCAAAACTTCTGCATGTAATATGACTGACAAATTTTGCTCATAAACCAATATTACATAAGTGTGTGTTTTGCATGAATTGCTTTCGTTGGATGATTTTTGAATAGGATTTATTGCCGAACAGAAACAGCCTCACTCTAAGTGGAGCATGACCCTTCCAGGAACCAGTACACATTGAGTAATAGCTTAGAACACTTAAAAAGGAGGGAAAGGGGTTTTTCTTCCAGCTAAAATGCCTTTCATCCTACGTGCCAAACCACTACTGTACAGAGTTTACTAAACTTGCCAAGTACAGTAAATAGATTTTTTTTTTGATGCAGCAGGTTTGGTGCAAAAATAAATGTAGTCAGGGATATGCTGTTGGTATAGGGACCTCAGTGCCACATACACAGTACGAGTTTTATTGCAGTTTTCTCAAAACAAGGGAAATAAACTGCCAAATGGGCAAGGCCATCCCACTCGTTAGCAGTTCAAAACAGCAATAAGTCGGCCTATTTATTAAAATAAGTTTTGATTGGTTGATTTAAGCGGGACCTTACGGGTGAGGAAAAGGTCTTTATGCCTGTCTAAGTTCCACAGCAGTGAATCATATCAAGGATCCTCAATGTGATACGCATTAGGCCACGGAGCCCAGATTTTGTCTCTGCGATCACAATCTGAGATTTGTATTGTTAGACATGATCTAGTCCAAACCTCCATACCTGTCTATACTATAGTTAGGAGGATCAAACTGAATGAGAATGAGATTATGCTACAATCAAAACAGACCAACCAGACTGCGTGCTGGTGTTCGGCCTGGTGGTAACTGGATGTGTGTCCTCCAGGTTCTGCAGGAGAGAAGGGCGACCGGGGACCAGGCGGAGTCGGACAGAGAGGACAGAGGGGGCCAGCAGGTACGTCCCACACTGAATCCACCTTAAACAAAACCACAACTGGTGTGGAACCTTTAACCTGGTGGCCATACTCCCTCATATATGTTGCATATCATATTATCTACAACTACTTCTGGGAGAGGAGTTTGGGAGAAGATGGTGTGGATCAAGTTTCGTGTAGGAGTAGCAACAGTAGCAGCCCTAGAAGTAATCTGTGTTGAAGTAATGGTAGTAATAGCATTAATAGCAATATATCATTTCAAGTGGACTCATGGAAGATGCAGTGACACACTTCAATAAATGTTAGTCCTGAAATGGTGAAATCGTTTGTCAAATAATTCTCCTCCTCCTCCACCGGATAGGAAGTCACAGGGGAGAGTTTTTGCTTCAGACAAACTCAACAGACAAATCTTTGCAAATGACAAACATTTATGAACTTCATTTTTCCAGAGAAGGGAATCTGGACACATATTCAAAGTTCAAAGTGTTTTATTGTCAAATGTACAGTAAAACACAAGGTCATTCTGGACAATGAAATTCTTGTGGCAAGGCAAGCAACAACTACGTAGTAGCACAAACAGATAAGACTTTAAGTACAACAAAGACTGTAAGTACAACGTACAAGTAGAGGTCACATAAGGGCACGAGGTCGAAGTAAAGGGCAAGGGTAACATATATGTACATGACAATAACTAGAAAAAAAAATATATATATATATACACTATTCATGCTGATTGTCTTCCAACATTGTGATCTTGAGTCTCATAAACCTTTTCAACAAATTATCATTTTGTTGAGTGTGATGAACCTGAGTGAGACTCTTTAACATGGGACTTAATCAGAAGACCATCACACATTGTGACATCAGTCAAACCACTGTTTAAACAGCTGGACACTGAACAGCTCCACTGGAGCAGTTTTGGATTACGTGCCTTGCTCAAGGGTATTCTCAATCAAGCTACCTGAGGAGCAAAAGAACGTTACTTACTTCCTTTCTCCGACCCCGATCGTTCACCTCATTTTCAGCTCCATCCCTCCGGTCATCGGCTATTTCTGTATGGATGAGGAACTTATTCTTCCCAAATCGCATCCTTCCGTGATTATCCAATAAAGTCCCACCCCGTCCCACCCCGTCCCACTCTGCTA
>OMKR01044833.1:0-12564 GCA_900302355.1 Cyttopsis rosea | reverse complement strand
ATACAACCATTCAGAGAAATGACTGGACCCACTGACTCCCAAGAGATGGCTGTTCACGGCATGTTTGCAACAAACAATATTGGTTGAAGGCATCCTTTGTATTCTGATTGCGTGTGGTCTCTCCATTATTCTGCCCCACCATGTAGTGAAATTAATCAAATTAAACAGAATATGCATCAAGATTAGATGGGCAGAGGAGGCTTCAGGTATCCAGCAAAAGCCACGGCAATTTGTTTCTTCCATGATAATTGGTGTTCCCAATTGTAAACTGGTTTTCATCACTACAGAAGGCCCGCATCTTAAAATATATGTTTGGACAGCGGAAAAACAAAATGACCATGAAGCGGGACACTTTTCTGCCATCAATGCGATCAAAGAATTTCACACGATGTAGCTTTAAGAATAATCAGACACAGCACACAAATGCACATTTGTCTTTGTAATAAACATAAATAATAAGGTATAAAAACAGTGATCAAAGGGCTGTTTTTGATGTTGGCCTTGATCAACATTTCAAGTACTTTTAATGGATTTGCAATTTTAGCGTTCTTTGTCTTTGAACAACATTCAAAGAGAGTGGAAAAACATCACAGGTAATATTTATGTAATATTTGTTATATTTAAATGAAACGTTCATTTTCATGACTTATTTCTCATGTATTAGCCTGCAACCAAAAGTCTTCTATAATCTACAGTATGCTCCCTTTGTGTGCTACATACTGCACTTATATGTAAGTTTGGGCAGCCGTGGCTCAGGGGGTAGAGCCTGGTTGAGAGGCCTGGTAATCAAAGGGTCACTGGTTCCATCCCCAGCTCCTCCTGGTAGCCTGTCAAAGTGTCCTTGAGCAAGACGCTGATCCCCCTAACTGCTCCCGTTGAACATAAAATTACGTGTTCTCAATTTAAAGACCCCCAAAACAAGACAAGAATCTAGACTGTCATTTAAGACACAGCCAGAGGCCTCTTTGCTGATGATACAGTGATGACCCATACTGGCCATCCTTTTCCTTTGTGGCCTTGCTCATTTTGTTGTGGCTTGTTTTCTGTTGAATAGAAAACCCAGTGAAGAGAAAAATCTTTATTTTAACAGAAAATCAGTTTTTTCAGTGCAGCATCCAATGCTATCTATCCTTCAATGCTATTGTGCATTGCACCCCAGCGTCGGTGAGAAGGTCTCCATTTTAAACCAGATTGCTTTCTGAATATACCCCTTGATGAAACAGGAGTCATTTTAGTTTAGCAGCAGCAGAGGGGTTGGGGGGGCGGTTGTGGGGGAGGAAACATTCAGCACCACTGCCTTCATTAAAGCCCATTGCATAAGAGTCGCACTTCCGCAGTCCCCTGCAAATATTTAATCTCCAAAAATGAATATAAAGTATATTTTGTGCATAAATGGACCACTCTTGGCAGTTATGTGCTTGTAATTTGCTATCTTTGCTATTTTCATATTCATCTTGACAACTTACGCAATGTGCCCGGTGAATCGTATTTCAGTTCTAAGTATACGACCTCTTATCAGAGAGAGAAGGCAATTGTGGGTGCACAAGCATGCATAAATATATATATATATATATATAGTATATATTCCAGTGTGTTTCTGACTGTGTATATGTGTATATGTGTGTGTATGTGTGGTGTGGGACATCTGGCATGAATATTAATATGTGTTACCCCAAATAGGCTTTATTTTAAATTCATTGAAACTTTAAATTCCAACCCCCGCTCCCCCTCGAATCTCATCTCGACATCTCCCCCAAGAAGCCTCCCTCTCTTGAAGATAGAAAGTGGGGGTTGCAGCAGCAAGGAGGGAGGGGAGGGGTTAGCGGGGTCTAAAGTCAGAGTTGGTCCATTTTCTGAATGTGAGCAATCAAAGTTTAGAGGCAAAATGTCTCCTTCCAAAGAAAGTGTTTTTCTTTGGTGTGTGTGCGGATGTGTGATAAAAATGCTTGTGGGATACCTTCCGTAGCGCCCGCATACTCAAATCTGGGCGCAAAACACGACATGTGGCAGCGCAGACCTAGTAACGTCCAACACGTAAAATCGTACAAATGTGTGTGGGGAGCTCCAAGAAGCTGCCCAACATATAGCCCCCCTGAAGAGGCCCCATGAGGAGGACACTCCCCTGGTGGAGTGTGTGTGCAAGCGCAGTGGGGCCTCCAATAACAGAATAACTGAAACGGGGTGGTGAGGGATGCGTTAGGACGCATGACCGCTTTATCTCCTCCACCCATGAACTGCATGCAGGATGGGTGGACTGACAGTGCCTGCAGATCACCTACTCGTTTCACTGAGGAGAGCGCCAGCAATAAAGATGAGAAGAAACAGTTTTGATGTCTGCGGTGTGCAGGGGCTCAAATGGAGGCCCTGACAGGGCCCGTAAGACCACCAATAAATCCCAGGTAGGGATGAAAGATGTTCTGGGTGGGCGCAGGTGCTGCACAAGAAAAAACGCGCCAAAGAAACACAATGCCAGTGGGCCTGGTGTGAAGCTAGATAGACCTTAAGTCTAGAGGCCACTTTTCCCTCTGCGAATAGTCCATGTTAGGAATTCCAATATTCGTCCTATAGGGCAGTTGGAAGGGACGGGTCCCTGTTGCTCACACCACTGGAGAAAAGTACGCCTCGCTCACAGCATGTACTGTGAGCGAGTAGAGGGCGCCCTGGCACTGTATAGTGGCAACTAGCGCATCTGACAGGTCTGATGCTAGGAGCTTCTCCCTCTCAGGTACTGATTTTCCGGGACGACAGACTCAATTTTTCCCCTGAAAGTGGGCGGGGTACAGACAAATTGGATGACGTAGCCTTTGGTCACAGTCCTGAGGACCCACGGGTTAGTTGTGCATGTGTGCCAAGCGAGCCGGTGTTTTTAACGGGGGTCCACTGCGCACTTATAGTGGCGGGCATGGGAGAGGGGAGGCATGTGATTCACAGTACAAACACTTGGGCACATATGTGGGCAAATGGTTTGTATGTGTTCTTTCACTGTAAACGTGTGCTTTCCGGCTGAACACCGGGAGAAAGGAAGGCTTTGAAGGAGGGGCCTGCTGCCCCCCCTCTGTTTTCCCTGGGGTTCAGGGCATGCTTTCTGTGGCAGCGGGACAATGCTGCGAGAGACCGGGAACGGTTCTGGGAGTGTTGCTGTCGCGGTTGTGGTTGCTGGCCTTGCATCTGCCCTGTGGGGTAGAACTCCACTGGAGTTCCAGCTCCAGGGGCTGAGGAGGCAGAGGGGGGCAGAAGCCACTCTCCTACTTCTGCATCCTGGTCTCCTCCACACACCTGCCGCTCCATGGTTGGGTGGGGGCCATGCGGAGGATCCATGACTGGAGGGCCTCCTGGCTTTTCTCCTCCTCCATTATGAGGCCCATTGCCTCGCTGAAGGTGTTGGTGGGGCACACCGGAGTGTACAGGACCGGCAGTTTGTCCCGGTCCTATAGCCCGGTCAGGCCTAGCCAGAGGGCCCGATGTAGGGCTACACTCGCGCCCATGCTATGCCCGGTAGCCTAGGCCGAGCAGCGAGTGAGGCGGAGGGAAAGGTCCATGGCCTTCCACAGCTCCACCAACATCTCCAGCCAGCTCCTGATAGCATTGGAGCAGGGCCTGTGTGTTTATGGCGCAGGCCGCCTGCCCCGACGCCAGCTGCTTGGCCACGTTGGCGGGTAGGTTGGGCCTCTTTCCCAGGCCAATGCCCTCCACTGGGACTAGGCAGCCGGCGATGGGCCCTGCCACGGGAGGGAAGGACAGTTAGCCCAGTTCCCGGGCCTGGTCCACACGGAGGTAGGCCTCGAAACAGCTCACTGGCACCCACGCTGAGAAGGGGTTAGCCAAGCCCTTTGCCAACTCCGCGTGCACCTGACAGCTGGCTGGAGCTCACCTGGTAGCTCAGAAAGCTCTCCCCGTCGTATGACTCCTCTGAGTCTGAGACTGTGAATTTGAGAATCTCGATGTTGGATTCTTCTTATGCAAAGTAAGAAAAGAGGAAGAGAGGAAGGTGAGCTGTGGTCATATACTCCCATGTGGGGGCAGCATCGTCACTTCCTCTGCCATTCAGCATGAATGTAGAGTCTTCGATTGGATTACATGATCTGTCGATCAGTCCCATGAGTAATAGATTGCAGTCCTTGCAATAGGGAATCCGAGAGTAGACTTGTACATGTCAGTGCTACACGGAAGCCATATGTCCATATGTCGGGATTTGATTAAGATGGAGGAAAAGTAAACATACACAATATCCTAAAAGTAAAACAAGTTAGGGAAAACATTTCTAGATGTATGTTGAGTATGCCGCTAATTGTGTAAATTGGCAATGACATTATAGGACAAATTAGGTTTGTTAAAGGGGACATATTATGAAAAACTCATGTTTTCAGTGCTTGTGCACACTAATTTGGGTGTCTGATGGGCCTACTAACACACAAATTGTGAAAAAATAGTTTTTTTTTGCTCTGCCTCTTGAAAAAAAAGGCCTAAAACACGCTGTTCAAGTTTGCTGTCACACCCTAATGCTGTGACACATTCGAATTACAACAGCAAGTGGAGCCACTGCAGCCCGCGGTGCGGTCCGCACTGCTCTGGATGGCAAAGTTGGAACAAACTTTTAAATTAGGCATTGTAGATGCTATATGAGTGAAGTGATAAAAAAGAGTTTGCAACCATTTTCTTTCCGGTACACTATTTAAAGACTGTATGACTATGGTCTGAGCTTCCAGTTTTCAAAAATGAGATGTAATATGTTCTTTCTTAGAGGCTTTTTGCCCTGTTGGACTGCATTTAAGCCCAGTGAGAAATTGAGACAAAGTGGTAAGTTTCCAATAGTCTTCTTCCTCGTCATCCGGCTGCTCCCGTTAGGGGTCACCACTGTGGATCATCTGTTTCCATCTCTTCCTATCCTCTGCATCTTCCTCTGTCACGCCAACCACCTGCATGTCCCTCACCACATCCAGAAACCTCCTCTCTGGCCTTCCTCTTTTCCTCTTGCCTGGCAGCTCCATCTTCTGCATCCTTCTCCCGATACACCCAGCATCTCTCCAAACCATCTCAATCTCGCCTCTCTCGCTTTGTCTCCGAACCGTCTAACCTGAGCTGTCCCTCTAATATTCTGTATGTATATATTATATATACTGTACATATAATATACCTGTCCATCCTGGTCACTCCCAACGAAAATCTTCAGCTTCAGCTCGGCCACTTCCAGCTCCGCCTCCTGTCTTTTCGTCAGTACCACCGCCTCCAAACCAAACAATATAGCTGGGTTCACTACCATCTTGTAAACCTTCCCTTTCAGTCTTGCTGGTACCCTTCTGTCGCAAATCACTCCTGACACCCACTCCACCCTGTCTGCACTCTCTGTTTCACCTCTCTTCTGCACTCTCCGTTTGGACAGTTGACCCCAAGTATTTAAACTCATCCACCTTTGCCACCTCTACTCCTTACATCCTCACCATTCCACCGTCCTCCCTCTCATTCACACACATGTATTTGGTTTTGCGCCTACTGACTTTCATTCCTCTTCTCTCCAGTGCATACCTCCACCTCTCCAGGTTCTCCTCAACCTGCATCCGCGAACATCATAGTCCACGGAGACTCCTGCCTGATCTCCTCCGTCAGCCTGTCCATCACCATCGCAAACAAGAAAGGGCTCCTGGCCGAACCTTGATGTAATCCCACCTCCACCTAGAACCCATCCGTCACTCCTACCGCACACCTCACCACAGGCACACTGCCCTCATCCATATCCTGCACCACGCTTACATACTTCTCTGCTACATACATACTGCTCCTGATTTCCTCAAACAATACCACACCTCCTTTCTCTGTACCCATTATGCTTTCTCTAGATCTACAAAGACACAATGCAACTCCTTCTGACCTTCTCTATACTTCTCCATCAACATTCTCAAAGCAAACAGTGCATCTGTAGTTGCTCTTTCCTGGCATGAAACCATACTGCTGCTCACTAAACATCACCTCTCCTCTTAACTTAGCTTCCACTGCTCTGTCCCATAACTTCATGCTGTGGCTGATCAACTTTATACCTCTGTACTTACTACAGCTCTGCACATCGCCCTTATTCTTGAAAATCGGTACCAGTACACTCCACTCCTCAGGCATCCTCTCACTTTCCAAGATTGTGTTAAACAATTTAGTTAAAAACTTCACTGCCATCTCTCCTAAACATCTCCATGTCTCCACAGGTATGTTATCTGGACCAACCGCTTTTCCACTCTTCATCCACTTCATAGCTGCCCTTACTTCATCCTTGCTAATCTATAGCACTTGCTGATTCACTATCCCCACATCATTCAATCTCTCTCATTTTCTTCATTTATCAGCCCCTTAATGTACTACTTCCACCTTCTCAATACGCTCTCCTCGCTTGTCAGCACATTTCCATCTCTATCCTTTATCGCCCTAACCTGCTCCACATCCTTCCCATCCTTCATCCCTCTTCCTATCTAACTATCCCACTTATTTTCACCAACCTCTTCCTCCGTAAACATTCCTGTACTTCCTCATTCCACCACCAAGTGTTCTTGTCTTTCTTCCTCTGTCCAGATGACACATTACCTTCCTAGCTGTGTCCTTCACCACTTCTGCAGTAGTTGCCCAGCCGTCCGTCAACTCCCAGCGCCTGTCTTAACTCCTCCCTGAACTCCACACAACAGTCTTCCTTCTTCTACTTCCACCATTTGATCCTTGGTTCTGCCTTCACTCTCTTCCTCTTCTTGATCTCCAAAGTCATCTTACAGATCACCAACTGATGCCGCCTAGCTACGTTCTCCCCTGCCACCACCTGGCAGTCTCCAATCTCTTTCAGGTTGCACCTCCTGTATAAGACATAGTCCACCTGTGTGCTCCTCCCTCTTGTAATTCGTATTCACCACAGCCATTTCCATGCATTTCGCAAAATCCACTACCATTTATTCTCCCACATTCCTCTCCTTGACACCATACCTCGGTTCCCTTCACCAACATGCCCATTGAAGTTCGCTCCAATCACCACTCTCCTCCTTGGGTACACTCTCCACCACTTCACTCCAGAATTCTTCTTTCTCTTCCATCTCACATCCAACTTGCAGCGCATATGCACAACAACATTCATCAAGTTTCCCAAGAGTCAATTAAGGTTAATTGATGGGGAACCAACATTTGCATAAGGCCTGATTTGAAATATAATGATAAAACAAATGGATTCATTGCTTTGCAGATGATTGCCTACTATTCCTGATCATTTTAGCAGTTGGGTTGCACTGATCAGAAAACATGTTTGACTCACATTATATTTACTTCCACAGTCCTACAGAGAAAGAGCTATAGCGATTTAAGGTGATGAAGGACAAAACTGCTTTTGTCATCATGCTATATATGAGCTGCTCGGGTAACAGATGGGGGAAGAAGAAACCATCGTGGCCCACTGTCCTGGTGGAGGAAAAGGGATATTTGCAGCGAAACAAGCCCTACTTTGTCGGCATCTGTTACATCGAGGGGATAGTTGCGGGGGTGGTGGGTGGCAATAAAGTTGAGGAAAGGCTCCAGAGAGAATACAGTATTTTGCAGTGAGATACCCGACTTTGGCTGAATTTATATTGGAGATCCAACCATGAATACCTGAGGAGAAATATAGATGCTTTATGGCGCATTTGGGTGGTGGTAGGTGGTGTTTAATCTTAGTCACAGCCAATCTTATGTCCCATTCTCTCTCTCTCTCAAAATATTTTTGAGAGGCCGCTTACCTTTCACTTGGCTCTCTTTTCCGATCTCAGTCAGATCTCGGGAGATCTCATCCCATACAGTCATCTTCTGAGCCGCCAGAAGAATTGATGGTTGAACCTGTTTATCTTTCTCAGTCAATCCAGTCTATCCAATGGGGCTTGCCAAATTTGCTGTACGTCTTGTTTGTAGAGATGCAAATGAAAATTGTTTTTGCTAAGGACAGTTATCAATTGTCTCAATATCGGTTAAAATGTGGACTCCCCAACAAAACAACCATGCAAGACAACATTTTAATAATGCACAGGTTTAACATCACCCACCTCTGGATGATCTGAGGACATTGCTATACATCAAGGCTATTGATACATTATTTTAGTTTCACAGTATATCTTTAGGTTAATATATCCAAGTATCTCAGGCAGGTGATTTGACATCCTTTACCCATTAAGGGTTAAGGGTCAAGGGTGCAGTGAGACACCCTTAATGGGTTAAGGGTGTCACCATTCCTTTATAGGGTTACCACCCACGTGTAGTGGCAAATTCAAGTCTTCAATCAGTGTCTCTTATTCATAATGTCCAATCAGCCTAACCTCTACTTTTGCAGTGGGCGGACGAACTCCCCCTCAAAGACGGTAAAGGTGATCAGTGAAAATGTGGACTTGCCAACAAAACCACCATGCAAGACTGTTTTAATAATGGCACAGGTTTAACACCACCCACCCCTGGATGATCTGAGGACATTGCCATACCTCTCTCTCTCTCTCTTCTCATTTCCAACTGGACAGTTATTGCCAAACAATATTGAACAGTCTTTTCTTTGAAAATCTCATATCGGAAAAGTGACAGATTCACTCTCTCTCTCGCTCTCTCTCTCTCTCACACACACACACACACACACACATGCACACACACACACAAAAAGAATAGAGCATGTGTCGCCCCAGGTATTGTTTGCTGACATTGAGCAAGACCATATCCAGTGAGTTATCCACTGTAAAGTCTGGAACTGGTAGTTGGAGGATGAAATTAGCTCATGTACTGTATACATAGATTCCCCTTGATTCGCGTTGTTGTCTGTGCTGCATTCCGGATGGAACCTTTCATGTGAGCGTAGCAGCCCTAGAAACCCATTGACTTCACCCACTGGTGTTACTTAAAAGGAGAATGATTTGACTGTGACACTGTGACCTCTGACCCCTGCTACTTTGTAAAAAGATTTGTTCAATTTTCAGACTCTTCGGTCATTTGATTCAGTCGGTGTAACAAGTCAGAAGAGCCGGTTCAGCTCTGAGCTGTGAATGGAATTCTCACAAGAATCATTCAATTCGGTCAAAATTATTGAGTTTGGTGAAATGCAAAGGGTAAATCAGTCACATTCAATACAAGCAACTTCTTTGATGGAGCAAATCCTGAATCATTCAAAAAATGCTACAAACAAATCGTTTGCTAGTCTGGCATCAGTATTTCCAATCGTTATTTGGACATTTGAAACAAAATCAGGAAGACAAGGGCAAGAGAGTTGACTGGAATTTGTAAAAGATAATTACGACTCTTAATACAAATTGGAATCATTTGGACAGTTGACCCAGAATATTATGGAATTTGGGAATACAACAAACCTGGGTTGATTTTGAGGACAGAATGCTTAAAATGGCTGAAATGTATGGAAATGAATGTGTTTCACCATAAAATATACAGTAGATTGCTTTGATGACCTTCGTGAAAGGTAGATGGGCTCTATTAAAACAAAGCCACAATTGGCCCCAATACCATGTGTACTTCCTGGAAGAGAGGGGAGGCGGTAATTGGGAAGTCATTTAGTCGAGACAAAGATGAAGGAAGGGTCCACTGAAGCCTTTTCTCCTACTCTTTATTCACTCCCATTTTTATCACTGTAAATTGTCTCCCTTTCCCTTTTATCCTCCCCGCCACGCAACTCTCATTTTATCTTTCTTTTTGAGCGCCGCTTTGACATATTAATGAATAAAGTTCATAAAAGCGCCAACAGTTATGTTGTATATTAAAAAACCATTGGTGCCTGTCTTCCCCACGCTATCTAAACCCACCAATGCAACAGCATTCAAAGTAACACCTTGTTGAGTTCCTTATTGTGTTCCAATCAGCCATCTGATTGGTGCCTTTTTAATTACCCCAGCGGACGATATCATCTCTCTCCCACCACCCTCACTGTTTGAAATTGTTAATGATCTTTGGGGCGTTGCAGAGGGTTCTCTGCAGCATATTTTTCTTCTTGTTTTTCTCTTTATCTCTGCTTGTGTATACATGTGCACTCAGGCATGTCAGTGTGTGATGAAGAGTAAAGGTGAGTATGCGTCAGAATTTCATTATGAAAACAAGCAGATACACATCACATAATGGACAAAATGTTAGGATTATTGTTTTGGATTTTTAAATTGACAAAATAGACGATCAAAACATTTGTTTTGGAAAAATATTATGAAAATCTTGGATTCCCTAATCAAGGAGAGGAATAGTAGAGGGCATTAGAGTAGAGATAGGTAGAGTATAGGGAGTTAGAGTACAGTAGATGTAGATAGAGTAAAGGTAGATTAGAGGTATAGTAGAGGGAGGTAGCGTAGAAGTAGAGGTAGAGTAGAAGAAGGAGGTACAGTTCAGGTAAACTAGAGGGTAGAGGTAGATCGGAGGCAGAGTAAAGGTAGAGTAGAGGGAGGTAGAGTACAGGTAGACAAGAGGGGGGTAGAGTAGAGGTAGAATAGAGGGAGGTAGAGCATAGTTAAAGTAAAGGTATAGAATAGAGGGAGGTATACTAGAAGGAGGTAGAGTAGAGTAGAGGTGGATGTATAGCTCACATCTACGGCTACCCCTCACTAATTTCACAAATGGACCCTTTGAGGGGGAGCAATGCGCAACAATTGTAATTCTTTGTTTGTTCTTTGTATTACGTGTCCTGCATTGTGTGTGTTTGAATGAGTGTGTATCCTGTGTCAGTATGGGAACTGTCGCACAGATGGCATGTTGTCTGGTGTTTGCTTTGCCTTTGCTCTGCTGACGCCGCAGCTTTTGATTACAGGGCCAAGCTGTCGACGCTTCACTAACTGGATACTTTACATCCACCTGCTATCGCTCACCCTCGTCATGATCATCTTTCAAAGACAGACACAAAGCAGACATTACAGAAGGATTAGATTGAGATTAAATAGGAAATAGGCATTGAGGGGGAAATAATATTTCCCCCTCAAAGTCATCTCCCCCTTCTGTAGTTCTATGATAGAACTACAGAAGGGGGAGATGGCTTTTGCAGAGAACAGACAAAAGGTAGGTAAAAATTGAAAAGGCAGAAAAAAAAGCAAAGAACAGACAAAGAAAGAGAGAAACCCCTTCCTCATAACACAATAGGGAGCAAGGAAAATTAAGTCAATCTTTGTCGAAGCTGATTGCCTCAGGCGGTGTGATTGGCTGTCAGATCTCGGGAGATCTCGTCCCATAATCTTCTGAGCTCCCGGAATAATTGATGGTCGAACCTGTTTATCTTTCTTCCCTGGTTGCCTAATTAGTTTGACTCCTGGCTACGCCTGGTGTCTCAGAAGTGCGGTTATCATGCCTCTCTCTATCTTTCTCTTCCTCTCCGTCGCAACACAGCAGATAGCGATAACAAACGGTTAAAATACATACCTTGACATTTTTTAACATTTGGATGGATATTTAGATATTTAGTATCCCAAGAAAACAACTATGCAAGACAATGTTTAAATAATGCACAGGTTTAACATCACCCACCCCTGGATGATCTGAGGACATTGCCATACATTAAGGCTATTGATCAACCTGACTGGTGGAAATATGGGTCCATCTCTCGTAAAAGACAACATATATACAGTATATAGATACATATTTGGTTTATTTTCTTTAGTTTCACAGTATTTCTTTAGGTTAATATATCCAAGTATCGAAGGCAGGTGATTGGACATTCTTTACCCATTAAAGGTTAAGGGTCAAGGGTGCAGTGAGACACCCTTAATGGGTTAAGGGTGTTAAGGGTGTCACCATTCCTTTATAGGGTCACCATCCATGCGTAGTGGCAAATTCGAGTCCCCAATCAGTGTCTCTTATTCAGAATGTCCAATCAGCCTAACCTCTACTCCTGTAGTGGGGGGACGAACTCCCCCTCAAAGACGGGGTAGAGCTCCATCCAGACAAGTGACCCGACTCCCGGCTTTCCGGAAGTTCCTTCATGCCAGCTGCGCCGCGCAAAAGTAAAAAGGAATCAAATGAAAGAAATGATTCAAGGGGCACAGGAGAATAAAGCACAGAGGAAGGAAGTCCAGAGGGAATACAAGAAACGAGAAGTAACCAGGTTCTGGCTGAGCTGATGGCTGTATTTGCTGAGGCGAAGGTGGGGCAGAACCATTCACTGTGGGTAGGAACCCACCGCATGTCTGCAAATCACATGATCAGAGGTCAATATCCAAAGCAGAGGATTGGTTTTGAACACACGTCAAGCACTCTGAGAATAGCCTGTATTCCGACATAACATTTCTTGAAAAATTTGAAAATTGTAATAATGGAAACAGAATCAGTGTTGTGTACCAAGAATAGTATACTTGTAAATATGTTGTTAGGCCCTGCCCCGTGGATCTGACTATGACATATGGAGAAACACATAGTTGTTTCTTCATTTTCATTAACATTTTGGGGCACTAGACTGCTACTTCCGTGATAAATGATAAGATGGAGGCTAATCAATATTGAATTATTAATCTTTCAGCTGCAATCCCGATGATGTTGAAAGGTCTTGGCACCAAATCAGGAGAAATTACGAGAAGATTATCAGAAGTGGTAAGTTGTTGCAGCGCTTTCATCATGCCATTCATC
>OMKR01044832.1:4113-16878 GCA_900302355.1 Cyttopsis rosea | reverse complement strand
TAGTTCTAATAGTAATAACAATTATTAATATTAATACTACCACCAATACTAATAATCACAACAATACCGGTAATAATAATAATAATAATAATAATAATAATAATAATAATAATAAGGATAATAATAATAATAATAATAATAATAATAATAATGATAATAATAATAATAATAATAATAATAATAATAATAATAATAATAATAATAATTTATATTGATTATATTAATTGATTAGTATTATAGTAATATAATACACTAGTCATTTTTACAATATGGAAGATAGTTTTAGAAATATAGGGCATTCAGCTGTAAAGTTATCTCGAGGTTAGCATACTGTATTACAGAGCTATTATTTTCATTATTTTATATTGCTTTGCTAGATGTTGGGAATTTTTCCCTCCTTTCAAACCCTGTGAAGAAGAAATCACATAATAATGTGCAAACCACCTACTTCAACTACTTCATAAAGGCTTCGACTCATTCAACCTTGGCGTTTCGTGTGGTTGACATAAGGAGCCGTCATCAGCAATGATGTATTTGTTAATGTTTTCCAGCTTTAGCAGTTAATGTATTCATACAGCTTTAAGTTAATTGTATTGTCTTTCAGGGTAATGAGAAATTGGACTAATGGCAAAAAATAATGATTAATGACATGATCATGGATGAAACAGGATACTTGTGTTTCCTTCTCTTCCAATGTACCCCTACATCAGTTAAGAATATAAATCAGAAATCAGAAATCATTAATTAATGAATAAATAATGCTTTTTATAATACAATAATTAAATATTTTATGTACATTATATATAAGTAAATGTTCGGATGGAGCATATGAATTGATAATAAATGGCAAATAAATGGAGCATGGAATGCGGTTGAATCACATGTCACGGTCACCAGTGGCTCACCAGCAGAAGTAAAATATCAAGACGCAGATAATTAACATCTGCACATTATGTTTTTTTATGACCTCTACTCATCTCCTAATGGCTGTGTGCAATCCCGTACCAGTGCGTAGATTTTGCTTCGAGTTGTTATGAAGGACTACCAGTGAGAATCAATGGGAATGTGGTTCCCGATACATCATGTGGAGCACTGGATGTGGCCATCATATCGGAGCTGCTCTCAACAGCCACTAAAGCAAGGCCAAGGCCATCAATCACTACACACTGGCTCACATACCCAGAAACAACCTGCACGGGCTGCCACAAGGAAAGATAAGATAGGAAAGCAATAACAATTTCATTTAAATATGGCCATCAAACCAATGGAAATATTGTTGGGCTGCACCTTTACACTATGCAAACAATGCGTAATATGTGCTGATCTTGAGGGTATACATCTTTACCTGGAAGTGCTGTCCCTATAATGACCACAATTCCTATGGCTAGAATCCCTATAAATTTGCAAAATCCCTATGTAGCTAAATGAGTGTGAAGGTGTCGTGTCAGAGGTAAAGGCAGAGCTGTGGTGTGGGGCTTCCTCACGTGGATGCTTCCCCTCACACTGACCCCTACTGGAAAGAAATGTTTCGCCAAAGCAACGCCTCCCAAATCGCTTATATATTATATATAAATATTTTGTGTTTTATTTCGTTTTGTTGTGAATTGTCAGACTTTCTGTAAGGCTTTTATTAAGTGTACCTTTGTTTTATGCTTACTCTCTCTGGATTAAATTTCCTTCAATTGTGTTTCCTTTATGTTCTGCCGCCTGACTGCTTGTAAAGCAAAAGAAAAGTGCTGTATAAATAAAGATTTACTTATTTATTTACATGCATCTTCACTTAGCTTTTTAGATGAGGTGAGATGAGATGAACCATGTTTTCCAATTCAATATCTCATTGTTTTTCTGTTTTTCTTTTCAAATCAAAAGTGTCTTGCATGGATAGTCTATAAAGGTATAAAGGCTTAATGTTACAACCTTAAGTGGTTAAAAACCTGAATTCTAATTGAACTCTCCCTCTCTTTGTGTATCTAGGATGTGTTACTTAAAACCCTACATTGATTTATTTGTATAAGTACGTACATACATCTGTAGAATTATTAATATTTCTCTCCACCTCTTCCTGGAATGGAATACAACTTCCACTTCAGGGTAACTGGAGACTCTAAATAGTCAATTTCCATGAATGATGTGCGTGTCTCTGCTTCATTCACAAAATAAACTTGGACAGCCTCCTTCCCCCTGTTGTGACCCTGAACAGGAACAAGTGGATGAATGAATGAATAAATAATCCCTGGCGCCATGTCGTTAATAATTTATGGTAAACAGCATTGACCCTCCATCCCCAAAATCGTCTTCAATGATAATCTAGCACGAATCTTATACATCATTTATCAAACGAAATTCATAGCTGACATTTCTTAAACATTGCAACCATCTACTTTATATTCTATAAATGGTAATATCGTGATGAACACGACAGAATATGTGAATTATCTGAGGAAACATAAGAATGCAATCCGTATATGTTTATGATCTATTTAGAAAGGCGTTCCCAATCTACGGTTCATAGCTCAATATTCTTCTTTAATAAAACATATAATGCATAGCATCTTTTTGCCATGGTCTTGACCAGTTTTGGTGTGGAAATTTAATTACAAAAACGTTTTTTATACAGTAGAATGAAAAGCACATCACAGAATAGAAAACTAAAAAGGCAAAAAATAAAGGGAAATAAACACATAAAATATATTTTCATATTTTCCACCATGTGTCCGGGGCACTGTGCGACAAAAGGCAGATAACTGTTTTATCACACAAATATGCCACTTATTATGGGGATGGATCCGCCCCAATTCTCAAGCATGCCCCCAGAACTTATCGAGCGATAACGGGCTGGGAAAAAAAATTAATGGGATTTTTATGCAAAAGAGGGATGAAAGACGTTTCTTTATTCGTAAAGATATACACAGAAAAGGTATTGAATGATAAGAGGTGAGATGCTCAGGCCAAACGTCACGTCCAGCCCAGAGCTGCAGGGAACCAGCCTCTGATATCCACTCCACTCCCACTGCTGTCTAAATGACACTCGAGTATGAATATTGGGGTTTTGAACCGTGCACAGAAGGTGCACGCCGCTCTGCTGTACAATACAGTGGCGATAAAACAACCAACTTGATCTCTTGTGTTTTTTTGCATGGTTCGCTTAAATTTAGATGACAGGAAACTCACTAACTCAGTGTTTTCCCAACATTATTTTCTGCCACAGCACACTTTTTACAATGAAATAGTCCCACGGCACTATATCACTATACTGTTAACATCACAAAACCATAGAACTGTGCTTATTATCTTATACGGCATACTAATGGTTAGTGTTGCAAGACTGACAGGACTAAATGAAAGGCGTTTAATTCAAATTGACACAATTCTAACTGAATGTGACTGATTCACTCTTTGCATTCGGCCAAAAAAAATAATTTTGACAGAATTTAATGATTTCTATTCCAGTGGCGATTCAGAGCCGAACTCTCTTCCACCGATCGAATCAAACGAACAAAGAGTCGGAAAATGGAACGACTCTATTTCACAGAGCGACTCGCCAAGAACCGAATCTCGAAAAAAGAGTTGACTACGAACGGTCCTCGTTTTCAGAGTGTGTTAGCGCAGCCTTACAATTTTGATCTTGAAACAAGTGCAAATTTCCATTCTTTTTTGTGAAATTTGAATAGTTTTTTTTACTGCGCACACCGCTCCAACTTTACCACATGACCTGAGTAATGTTTTGATGCTCAAACATTCAATATGTTTTACACTCAAAAGACTTGCCTGGCAGACTCAAAAGAGGCGACGAAAAGCTTTAATCATGACATTATTTTTGTTCTTTCACACTATGTAGGGCAGGGCTGTTCAACTGGCGGCCCGGGGGCTAAATGTGGCCCTTCTACGAAACCTACACCGGTCCTTAGAATACATTTGAAGGTTCCCAGTGAACTATATCATGATATATTAATGTGAGGAATACGCAGGAAATAAATTACACTATGTATTCCTATGTAGAAGCAGTATGCGTATAAGAAATTGTTTATTTTAATGGTTGGTATGTGTTTTTATTTCAAACCTTTAGATTTTGGGAAACTGAAAGAGATATTTTGAAGCATAGGGAGTGAGTGCATTTTAGTTTTTTAAATTACTATGCTGTTTCAGCAAATACAATTCCCTGCTTAATCCGTCAGGCCCCTCTGGTCACAAGCCGAAAATCTGGCCTTCAACGCGATATACTGGAGTTGTGCATTTATAGATAGGTAGAATTTGAACCTAGAATAAACTGTATAATAACAGAAAACAAAGACAAGAAAGTGAAAATATGAAGAGCTTAAGGCCTGTTTGGCCACAATGTAAAGTCAGTATCCATGGTAAAGGTTGGGTCGGCCAGATGTAATCACTACTTCCGCAGAACGAGTAAAGTAGAACCAATATGTGTGACAGCGCTGTTCAAACACAGCTTTGTGATCTGAGCTCTGGAGATATTTTATAAAAACAACACTTCAGCTCAGGGGTTTTTTTTCTATTTTTTTTTTGCCCCTGCTTCACAGAGAATGTTCTCTCCACCATATCAGTTCACCTGAGGGATTGGAATAACACAGTAAACAAGGCTGTAGCAAGTCTTGTAGCGAGGAAAGTTTTAAATGTTTAATGTTTTTAAGTTTTAAAAACGAATCTAATTCCACTGAAGCCGAAGGTAAAGTCGGGATTATGTCGGATTTTTAATTTTAAACTGAAAATTACCGCCAAAGCCACGGCAGGCGCGGGGACGTGGAGTTGGAGGAAGCGAAAAACAACACGATGCTGGAGGAATCCTGGGAAAAATACTGCAAGGATATTCTGAAAAATACTGGAAGAATACTGGGAATATTCTGTAACATGTCAGATTGAGCAGAACATGGAGAGAAGGATCTGAGTCTCAGTTGCTGGTCTGTCCCCGGCTCATTTTACGATCTTACTAAATATGATGTATTGTGCTAGTATTCAGGACGGGATCTGGTTTTAAATTGGGCTGCCAATGTATTCTGCTTTCCAAGTCACTCGGGACCGAAATATTTTAGGGGCCGTTTGTGCTTCCTATTCCTGGGGAGGATCAACCCATACTTACATTCTAAGCCAGACAGTGCTTTTTTGGGGTTGAGAGGCTGAATTGACAATTTCATTTAAAAAAACAGTATGAACCCCACAAATGTACTGAGAGTAACATTAATAATATTACTATCACCTAGAAATGTCTTTTAAACATGGAAATGTTATAATGTCACAATAATCAACACATTTTCCTCATTTAATTTATGGACACATCCGCATAGATTTTTTTTGTTCCACTTTTCATTGTTAATCAGCAATCGCTGATGATAATCTTAATCGGGAATATCGATTTCGATGGATTCTGTTGATTTTGAAGACAATAATCCCTCACTCGGTCTCATGGAGGCATTGGCCAGAAACCACATTTCCAACTGCATTCGTACAGTGCTTCGTACATGACTGACATAAATCACGATTAGGTTAGTGTTATGGTATATTTTCTTTGCCTTAAAACATGTATAAAATAAGCTTTGCCAGAGAACAAGCAATTAAATTCTTCTCTGGGCTATTAGCCACTATTGACAAGCTATTATATCAAATACAGGTTGTGGGGTGAGCAAGCAGTGTTCTCCTAGGTGCTGTTTCTTTGTGACCTTGCCTGGTAATAGTATTACTTAACTTCTCCAACCATGCAAACTGCAGCCAGGCGTGAATGGACTCCAGTGGGTGCATTTTAATTGCTTTTCCTCCTTTATGGGTATATTGGGTAAGAGTGTATGTCTGTGTGTGTGTGTGTGTGTGTGTGTATGTGTGTGTGTGTGTGATTATGAGTTGAAAGCACAAGCAAAGACGATCAAATGAAAGCTACTTCTCCCAAGTGGCGATAGAACACATCAGTGGAAACGGCCAAAGGGGTAAAAGTCAACCCCACGCCACGTGCAGCAGTATTTCACAATTCATACAGACACAGAATACACACACTGAACCATATCTCATGCACAACAAGGGCACTTTTTCAAGTGTGGATTGCACGGGCCATAGATCCAAATAATCTCCATTGGGACCGCCAACAACCAATCTCGCCGGCGGCCATCCAGAGAACAAAGCTGTCAGCAACACATCCATATATTCACTTCACTTGATGAAGTTATGATTGTTTGAGACCAGCTTCCTGTCCATGTTTGAACGGATAAACCGTCGTTTACCATTAAAGTCAAAAAATGATCAAAGCACCGCGCTGTGCATTGATTAATGGGCACGTTTCCTCCATGGCGCTGGTCTGGATGGACAATCTGTGGAGGTAGTTTGAGAGATCTGGAGTGAGTTAACTTCAGCGACTATAAAGAACATCCCTCTGGACCAGGCATGGCCAAACTACGGCCTGCGGGCCAACTGCGGTCCGCGGCCCGTTTTTAAGTGGCCCGGCATGAATTTTAATATTGAAATGGAATATTTTGTAATTTCTTATAGTTATTTTGATAGAAAATAAATTTTCGATGGCACAGGGATTTCATGGTCTAAAAACACGGTTTTTCTTGCAGTGTAACTGGTTGGAAACTCCTGCGGTTAATATTGTTTGGCCCCTGACTCCTTATATTTTTCTGAATGTAGCCCACAACCAAAAAAGTTTGGCCACCCCTGCTCTGGACGGTCAGGCTGTTAGGGAAGGAGATGCTTTGATTTGTAGGTTTGATATGGTAAAGCTCCTGAAAAATAAATGTACGCAGCCTGTGAAGAAGATAAGGCGTAAAGTGCATCGCAGCGTAAGATAGGAGGTCGGGTGTGTTTACAAGTTGACGACGTTTGATGACCCGACGACGGGAAAAAAAAAAGAAAAAAAAGGCACATTAGATGTACTTACTTTAAACTTCAAAGAAGTCAACGCTGAATTGGATGTATTGCACAAGACGATAGATGTTCACTTCGTCAAGGAAGTGACTCGACACCTTCGCCGGAGTTCAGGAATGAATAAAAAGCAGTCGCCCAAACGCAGATAAGCAGCCGCAGAACTCAGAGTCGCGCGGTGCAACTGCAGAAAGGGGGATTACACTTCCAGCGCCGAGATTAGTTTTCATTGTCACTGAATGGAGATAGTGCACATCATCACCTCAGACATTGTAAAGGAATTAGCATATGAAACCGGTAAATAAATAACCCTCAAAAAAACGGCACAATCATCTTTGGAGATCAAGAGAGGGGGGTATAAACCTCATCAGTGAAAGCAGTCGTTAGACACTTATCTCGTCTTCCGTCATTCTATCTTTTTTTTTTTTTTTCCTCCTCCTCTCTGGTGAGTCATTATCATATAGAAGACCTGATCTGGAGCACCATCACGTCTCACTACCGTGCCCTGATGCTATCGCTCGCCACCGCTGGAGGACAATACACAGCAGCGGAGATCAGCGAGGGAGATAAGAAGGGGAGGGGAAAAATAAAAAAAATGGAAAAAATGAAAAAAATAAAAATAAAAAAAACTTCTCCAATTAATCAAGAGTTGAGTGGAGAGACTTTGAATTTAATCTCCCAGAGAAGAATGCCCGGTGTACTTCATGGCGGTATGTCAGAGTTTAGGGGTTTAAGGGATTGCAGCGCGGGGCTTAGCGCTTCTGGACAGCGGCACAGTTATTGAGTGCACTTGTCCTTGGGGGTCGAACCAGAAGCTTATATGGCGGCAGAGATGAGAGCCACAATGGCTGTCTCTGGTTTTTATTAGATTTTTTTGTGTGTCGATGGAGACCTGAAGGGAATGACAGACGGAATGGATTTATTTTTTAAAGATATGATGGAAATTACCAGAGCAAATTGAAAAAATGGTTTAATGGTTAAATGCTATACTGTATGGGTGAAAATGTTTTGACCTAAATACGATTTATCCACTGTATTAGTAGAACGGGGCACATGGCTAACAGATAGCTCTTAATATAAAAATACAACCATATAATATCATAATAATAATAATGTACTATTATAGTATATATATGTAGTATATATATATAGTATGTACACATCGACTGTACTTTGACTTCAGTAAATGTCTGAGTACAACTTCCACCACTGCCCAGCGGTTTTATACGAGTGGTTATATGATCCCCTAAGCCCCAAAGCCCAACCGCACACACACACACACACTTCAATGCCACTATCCTACAGGAGGTGGGACGTCGACTGATTGAGCGTTTAAATTCACTTGTTTCTTTTCTCAAGTGGTGGGTAATTTCAAATTAAAACACTTCACTCTCAGCCAAAAATAACTTTTACGCACCTTCCAATGGAGAGACGTGTCGGAACAAAAGGGCTAGGATAATTAAAAAGGGAAGATCCCCACGCAACGGTACCTGTAGTTCTATTGAAGTTGTAAAACATTCACCGGGCATACAAAGGGAAACTGGAAGAGAGTAATGTACTGTATTTGGGTCAGGTCGAACAAATCAAACAAGTGCTCATCTTGCCATAATTACCTAATCATACAAACAATGACAATTTGTAACTCGTCAAACCAGTTGATTAAGACTAAACAGCACACAGAAGACTCATAAGATGAGCTGGCATTCCAGAAGTCCACAGCTGAGCAATTCGAATATGTTTTACAACACAACACTTGATCAAAAATGATTATTCAAGCCAAATGAACAGTAGCCGATGCAGGGTTGCAGTGACTTGTCCTTCCCCACAAAGAAGAAGCCCGGTCCAGCTGGAGATGAAGAGGGTCGAATAATAGCCGCCACCAACGACTCCTGGACGTAGGTCTCCACGGCCTTCATCTCAGTGATGGACAGGGTGTAGTCCGTCCCTCGGGGGCATAGAACCAGGAAGAAGCTCAATACTGCAGTCATAGGGCCGATGAGGTGGAAGCGAGGTTGCCCAAGCTTTTTTGAACACCTCCTTCAGCGGGAAGTACTCGGGAGGTACCCCAGAGAGGTCAGGGAATTCTGCGGGAGGAGGAGAACCAAGGACAAGAGATCTGAGGCATACTGAGTTGCAATATGAACTCCATTGTAGAATGGAACCCGTTCCCCAGTGAATACCAGGTGGATTATCTGTAGAATGTATGAGGCGGAATGTAAGAGTTTCATGATGGTTACCTGATATGCCAAGATGTACAGGAACAGTACGATGAGTGATGTACAGTAGCAGAGAAGGTAACCAAGAGCTCTGGCATCGATGGGTTTTGACAGAGGGTCCCGGGGAATGTCCAGTTGCTCTGCCAGGAGGGAGTCCAAAAAATTACCATCAGTTCCAGATTCGATGCGAGTGTTCAGTTCTGCTGGAGGGTCCCGAGCCGCCAGCTTGTCCTTGATAACATCAGAGAGCCTGTTGTAAAAGGCGTCGACCAGCAATGAGAAATTCCTATCGCTCTCTACTGCGAGGGTCCGAAACTCAATATAGAATAGTTGATAACTCGCCGGCCCACCTGGACGAGGTTAAAAAGTCCACGTTGGCAAGCATTTTGGTCCTTACAGACTCACCACCCTGTGGTTAATACATGGAAGTAGGTGAAAATCTACTACTAAACTTCAATGTGAAATTACATGTAATAACTAATATAGAATAATGCCTGTGAGTGTGTAGGAATTGCTGAGCCGTCCACCATCTCCCTTTTCCTCCTTTCTTCTTCATTTCTACATTTTGTGAGGGCCTTTTGCCCAACTCAAAGCTCCCAAAATTGCCCACTATCCTCTGTGAACAATGCCCATGGGTTATCCAAAATGAAAGAACTTCAAATTTTTACATAAAATCTCTTTCAGGTCTTTTTGATGCAACTTTGTGTTAACCCAGTCAGGGAGCTTGAATAACATTTTCATGAAACTATAACAGAAGTCATGGCAAAGAAAGCAAAGAGTACATGGTGCTTCAGAGTGCTAGAGAAACGGTAATGTTTCAGACTTCCCATGAGGTCATCGTTGTTGGAATTGCATGGTTTTAATCAATGGATGTATGAAGCGAGTACAATGACATAGCAAACCTGGAAACATCAAAGCAGTGTTAGCCCAGGTGATGAAGCTTTACCACTTATCAACGCTCCTTTTAAAGTCAAATGTGTTGGTCCTGAGGAATACCTCTTTATTTACCTCATCCTACTCTCATACTGTAGTCGACACTGGAAGTAAAAACCTTTGTTTTAGTGGCACCTGTGGAAGTAACAATGGTATCCTGGCTTTGTCACAAGACCAAGTAGATGAATCAACCCCACATCTTTCATAAATGGACATTCATGCCAATTATTCATTTGTTCTGAGTGGTCCATAAATATGCTGTGGTTGGATTGTAGTCAAAGGCATCTGTTTAGTCTCTCCTTCCATCACAGTATAGATCTCAAGGAGGTATCTGGCAATAGGTTTCCAATCAGAAAGAGTCCCTTCCACCCAATCTTCAGGAGTGAACTCGACAGTGTAAAGTGTATTTTCCACCACATAACTAACAACTAACTAATTTAGCTCTCCAGAGGTGACAACTTTATCACTAATCCACCAAAATTAACGCATGTATGCAGGTTTTTTAAATGCGGGAAAACCGCTAAAAATATCTGTTTTGCTGTTTCATGCATTACGAGCTGTACGGAGCTGTGCATTACATTGTGCATTACATTGTGCATTACATTGTGCATTACATTGTGCATTACATTGTGCATTCCGTCCAGAACTTCAACGCGCATTGGAAAGGGGCATAAATAGTGTGTCGACCCGGGTGTTGTGTTTCCACCGCTGCCGATCGGAGCTGGAGCCGCTAATAATCCGTGGCTACCGCAGAATCATTTGACCCGGGGATGAATGCCGATTGTACCCTTTCCCACTGAAGCCAAAAGCAGGATGTTAACAGGTGTCAGCGTGTTTTTTGTGCAGTGGAAAAGGGGTATATAATCCAACCTCTTTCATTTCCTTGCTGTCATACCTTTTACTCTCACTTCGTTGGTGTTTAGCTTGTTACCGAGTCCCTCCTAAAGACCGAATCTCCAAAAAGAGCCAAACGTTTCATAACTAGTAGAGTGGAGCCGAAGAACGTCAACTAAAGGAGCTTGTTTCTGGCACTAAAAGGCTGAGACTGTTATGAGAAGGATCTGAAAACACCATTCCTGTCAGCGTTGTGCTGAGCATGTAATGTAAATAAGTTTTATTTGAAGTGCTGTTATTGGCAGTCAACAGGTTTTCTGCATGATCCTAGGTTTTCTGCATGATCTGTCTCACTCCAACATTCCCTTATCCAGACTTGGCTTGTACTATTTCTCTCATATATTCACTAGCATTACCAACAGCAAAACTAAAAACAGCTCAAATCCCTGGATCTACTGGGCTCTCTCTAGCCATCCACAATAGAAACAAATTAAGGTTCATCGCAAGATCTAGTGGCACTAATGCTGACTGGCAGCACTTTATCATGCACAGGAACCGGATCATCAGTTTGATTAGAAAATCTAAATCTTATTACTATCTGTGCTCTTTCAGATTTTAATGGTGACGGAGCTATTTGGAAAGTAATGGAATCTTTACAAATAACTATTGCCCTCAGATTTGTGATGTTCTCATTTCAAACAAAACTGATATGGATGATGCTTTTAATGACCATTTAATTTCCTCCTGTATACTGTTTAACAAATCATCTACACCTATTGTGAGGGCTTACAATATGATACACCAAGGCTGCTTTGCCTGATATTGTAATCCCAGCAACAACTTGTCACTTGTGACATACTCAGAACTGTATAATATAATATATGTGTATATTATATATGTATATATATATGTGTGTATAATATGTCATTTTGAAATTTGACATTTTTTTTCAAATGATATGAAAGTGTAGAAATCCAGCCTGCGCAGTACTGCAGCATTGTAAACTGAACTGAACTGTGATTGCGTAACATGTGACTGAATTGTATATATTTTTGTTCTTATATATACTGTATGTACATGTAATATGTTCACAGACTCATTTAAACAATATATTTTGATCTCCGTGAATCAACTCACCCTGTCAAGGAATGACAGATCATATTTTCAGAACGTGTCCCCTGGTTCACTCCTGCACTGCAGAGAGGCGAAGATGCTGAATGGCTGAATATAACCTAGAGCACTGCTGCAGGCGCTATGCCTTCACAGTCTACAAACCAACTACCATGGTCATCAAGGGGCCTACGCAAAGCGCTTAAAAGATGTATTTTCAATTCTGCATCAAGCTTTTTAATAACAATTACATCAACTCGAAGCCTCTTCTCATCAATTTAAAGCATTTGCCGATAGTCCACACAGCACCCAACCAACATTGGTCAGTGTTGGTTGGTCAGTCGGTCCTGCTCCTTCTGAGCGGGAGCATCCAAAAGCTCCAGTATTAAGAGCGGTGCTGTCAAACCAAATAACAGCTGTTTGATTCTTGCTGCAGTGATGCCCTGTCTACCCTGACCACAAAGTCGTCCTGCTCACACACCAATGCATCCCAGCCCATTCTCATGCATCATATGTTGATGATGCGGAAGTAACTCTATTGCAAAAGGGTTGCCTGTTGGTTTAAAAGTTTTACCCATTGCACTCACACAATGAATCAGAACAAGTGATACAATAATTAAAAGATGAGCTGTTCCCCAAGTAAAAAATAAATAAATAAAATAGAAAGGTAAATAGAATGGTTGAACAGTTTTGGTTTAGTTTTTTTGTCGAGCAGGCTATTACACAGTAAATGATAAAGTTGCGCTTGACTTCACAGAGTGATGTTTTGAAATGTGTTTCCACAATTTCACAATTTTCTTCATTTAAAAAT
>OMKR01044830.1:0-12203 GCA_900302355.1 Cyttopsis rosea | reverse complement strand
GGGGGGGAGAGAGAGGGATAGAGGGGGAGAAAGAGAGTGAGAGGGGGAGAGAGAGATGGAGAGAGACAGAGACAGAGAAATAGAGAGAGAGAGAGAGAGACAGAGAGAGACGGGGGGAGAGAGAGAGAGAGAGAGAGAGAGAGAGAGAGAGAGAGAGAGAGAGAGAGCGAGAGTGCGAACGAGATTACACGCAGCATTTTCCACTCCCTCCCGTCCGCGTGGTGTAACCTGCCGCTGATTTGCCTCAGTAATTATTTAAGTGGAAAGTCAACGGTTGGGAAACGTGAGCGCTCTCGGGTCTCGTGAATTTGCCAATTCGGTTTACAGAAGGCCTTCGGTTGTTTCACCAAAAAATAAGGCACCTTCTAAAATCAATATTCGCTCGGTCATGAGACATACAGCCTGGACAATACCCGTTACTGTTAGTTTTCCAACGCCACAATGGGCCAGGGCGCATGATTTATCAACCCTACGGGATTCAATTATGCAACTAGTCAACATTTTGTCAACCCAAAAATCTAGTGGCAAAAGGAAAAGAGGTGTAGGAAACCCACGCTGTCCATCCTCTCTTATAATAATAAGTTCATTACCATCATTATGCCTGTTAGATCTTTCAGAGTTGGTCGAGTCTATAAAAATGCCATTCAACGGCTTAATTTAACTTAGTTGAGAGTGTTGCAGGGATTTTCTTAAATATACACACATTTTTTTGCCAGAGCCAATTCACAAAATAATGGATTTGAAGTTTGGCTTGAATTCCAGCTCTGTAAATTGTTGATATACTGTATTATTCCTTGATGAGTTGGCCAAAGGATTCGACTTTTGAAGAAGAAAACTCAGGAAAAAGCCGCGGTGGCGGTGCACCAGTCCTGGTGTGCACTTTGGTGATGAACAAAAGGGAAGCTGGTCCAGTCGTTTCAGACTTTTAAACTAATGTGATCTGGGGGTTAACGGGCCTGGTGAGAAGATACATTATTATCAGCAGCATGAACATACAAAAACTCAAGAGTGCAAATATTTAAAAGATGGATGTAGCTGTACATATATCTATCTATCTATCTTCCGATCTATCTATCTATCTTCCGATCTATCCATCTTTTGATCGATCAATCGATCTATCTTTTGATCGATCTATATATCTATCTACTGGTTTTACTGTTTATGTACTGTATATATAGTTTCAATCAATATCTTATACCAAAAGATAGATAGATAGATCAAAAGATAGTTAGATAGATAGATAGATAGATAGATAGATAGATAGATAGATAGATAGATAGATAGATAGATAGATAGATAGATAGATAAATAGATAGATAGATAGATAGATAGATCAAAAGATAGATAGATGTAAATAGAGAGAGACATCAAAATATACAAGCATGACTTTAAACTTTAGCTGTTTTGATTTGAGGGGACTTCTAATCCGGTGAAACACATGAAGTTACTTTACTAGTACCATGAGCTTTTGCATTTGCATTAAAGTAATGCAATATTTTCCTCTACCTCCTAAATACTCTCTAAAGTACCTTAAACCTCTCTCCCTCTTCCTCTCTCGCTCTCTCTTTCTCCCACCATCTTCTTTTTTCCCTGGGATTGCAAAAGCGGACCCCTTGCCGAGCCGAGAGGCCCCGAGAATTATGAGGAGCTTAGCCACTTAATTTCTCGGCCCAGCATGACTCCTGGGCCTCTCAGGGAAACTTCTAGTCGAAGGACTGATAAAAGGCCAGGGAGCAACTACAGTAAAGTGACTTTATCCCACAGTAAAGAGCAGGGTGATATATGGAGCACGGGAGGGAGCGAGAGGAAGACGCAGCGGGGAATTAAGGCAGATTGACCTCTTGCTTTCGTGACTACTGCTCCATGCTGAGGAGACAGGGGGGGCGCGGGGTTCACGACCAGCTCCGTGTCTGATGGCTTCTCGGCTGTGGTGCGGTGTGGTTTTAGGCCTCTTTGTCACTTTGTCACCGTAATTGAAAAGAAATCTAATAATTATGGCTACCTCAGGAGGTGTTGTGTGAGCATGTGCGTTTGCTTGGGGTATTTCGGCAATGAATCCTCTCAAATCGAAACGCATGAGTATACATACCTGAAAGAAATGTTCCTATTAAACCCAAAGAAAGCCCTGTTCTTCGGTTTCGTTGAGGAAATTCAGAATGCTTGTGAAACCAAGGCGAAGACAATTACAGATAGCAATGAGTTGGTAGCACGCTGGCTACACGGGTTCAGGTGGAAGGACTCAGAGAGACGCGGGGTTGGATGGAAGTGGCCGGCACACCGGGTTTTATTCAAAGTTCAGTCCAACAGAACCGTGAGCGCTCTGGTTGTGCGCACTCACTCCCAAATGCTGCCCGTGATCTGAAAGACAAACACACATTAAAGAAACTCTCCCAGTTGCTGTTGGGCCACTCAGGTTAATTGGCCACAGCTGGTACCGAAGGCGGGGAAGAACCAGCCTACACCAACCTGATTCCTACAGCGAACGGCTCAACCACGCCCCCCCTGCCACACACGCGTTTATTTATCTGGCAACGGTTGTGGGAAAAAAATTGATGGATGAATGAATGGATGAATGGGTGGTCAATTCCTTGAAGGCAAAGGCATTCAATTTGATTTAAAGTTTGTGTCATACTTAGTTTAGTCATCATAGACCTTAGCTTTGCACACGTGTAGGCCTTTTCGGCTGCAATTAACCTCGATCCAAGCTAGTTTATTGTCTGTGAGATTCGGCTTAGATGCGGTTTGATCGTGACAGGGTTGGATGCCCGGACTTGTCAGAGCATTCCAGTTTATGCCTTCTGGAAACAGGAATATCTCCTTATCCATTCTGGGAAATTTCCATTAAATAGAAAACATTAAGACTAGAGAGTAAACAAATACTGCAAGATAATACAATAAAGATAGATACAATAAAAGAATATAGATTTTTTTAATGTAAGTATCATTGTTAGTGGACAGACATTTAGTATAGTTATGATAAATGTGAGGAATGTTGTGTTCAGTACAGTAGCTGGCGATGTTTTATAAGGTTGTTATATTTGTTATATTGAGACTAGTGAGATATTATGATATTGATGTTTATACCATTAAGTGAGCCACCTTGGATGGCCTAAATCACTTTGTTATGAAACTACACTCGGCTTTGTGTATACACATGGAAATAAAAGGAAAACAAACAAACACGCAGACAACGGCAGTGAAAACAGTGATCTAGGTAAACCAGTCATTACTCTCACCACATGACACTCAACTGAAAGAAGTGCAATCGTGGGTTCAAACAGAAAGTTGAATGACATGCCACTCCGCCCACTACAATAGCAAATATCTGTAAATCCCAAACCGCTGTCATCTCCCATAAGCTTTGGCTGAATGTTTCTGAATGTTTTGTCTTGTGTCTGTGATCATGCCATACGAAACACTAAACAAATTTCCCATGAAGGTTAGTGACCCCTGTTGAACTAATCTCAGAATTTCTGCCTCTTTAAACCAAGGTCATTGACCTCAGAGTCAATCCTAGGTTACAACTCTCTGGATTTCCCATGCTATAACACACAACCCTTGGTTTATAATATTTCACCCCAAATTCCCTGTTATCTCTCTGTAGAAACCCATTTTCACTTGATGGACTAAAGGGTTCTGTGGCAGCTGAAAATTATATGATATTCAGACTTCATACTTTGCATGCAGCACTGTGCCCATGCTGACCTGTCCTTTGTACCCACTGTTATCTGTGGAATGCGTAGGGGCAGTAACCACAATTGCCGTGTATTGCCACGTTCACATAGTTCGCTCAGAATGGGAATCTTCCAGGGTGTGTTGTGCACAGGCTGAGGTTGTAGTAGTTGCCTGACTCATCTAACATGGGTGTGTCCATTGACTCATGAGAGAAAGTCTACAAAATGCCCTCCAGTTTGCTCTCGCTGCTCGTTTCAGCAGGCTTCAGACAGTAGCTTGGTCCAACTTTGGCGCCAGTCTCATTCAAAGCTGCTCATTTCACTTCTTCGCTTCGTTTAACCCAAATCATACCATGTCCCGTTGTCCTCAGTCTGTCTTCTTATTCTTGTTTATTCTTATTGTACAAAACATTTTAGGATCTCTTCAGATTTCCAATGCAGTTTTGATTGAAACAAAAGCATTTTCTCTGTTGAAAGAGAAAATGGGCAAAAACAACAATGGAAGAGCCACACTAAAGACTTCAGAATACACCTGTACCCTACTTGCACTGACCTGTCTATCCCATGGGCATCTTGTCTACCCCATCAGCACCCATTGCTGTCTAATGCAACTACTTTCATTACAAAAAAAAACAACCTCTCTCCAACTCTACGAGTGCTTCTTGTTTCTAGAGAATGTTTAACTGGCTTTGAGTGTGACAGATTTTATACTGGCACAAAAGCGCTAAATGACATAATGTACTATAATGTAATGAAAAGACCATAGGTGGCCAGTGGTATATTAGGTATCAAACATCAAGCTCAGTCAACTAGTCAGTTATACTTGAGTGTACCTACTGTAGGTGCAGGGAACCGACCATGATTTAGGCCAACTGTTACGCAATAGGGTAAAAGTCAAACTCAGAACTGTAGTGTTTTATGTGAGAGGGAATAGGCAGAGGAGATGTCATTGGGCCCAATGCAGTTTTAGAACTCTGACATATTAGTTATAGCGATGTTTTTTGATTGCTACTTGTTTATTCTCTTTTTTGCTTCTTACAATTCAAATAGAAGCTACGAAACTAATAAACAAAGGCTCCCACCACCACCAAGCCACCAATGTCGTCTTTCTGTTGATGCGGTTGTAGGTGTATTAAACACACTCACTCCATTTCCCAAGTAGGGCCCCCTCATCTAATCTTATCAGATTCATCAGGCTGCTTCTGCCGGAGCTCTTTCCATAGTCCCTAGACACACCTCAACCAACCTTCCCCAATGCATGGTTGCATGGAAGCATGGCGAAAGTACGATGGATCTCCCTGATAACCAATTCTTAGACCAGACATTGAGTCACAGCAACTCATTGTCAAAATCTAAAAGGTGGGACACAGCATCACCTCCCAGGCATCTTCTCCTATCCCTGATAAGCAGCGTGAGCGAGCGGGCATGTGTAGATCTGTGTGCGCGGGAGTATCTTAGTCCAGAGAGCACACCTGGCTGCAGAATATGTTTCCATAAACACAAACTAAATTCGGTAGTTGTAATTTTTCTCAGCTATCATCCCCTGATAAGCTTGTGTTGACACAGTGGTGGGAGAGTGTACGTATTTGTGTTTGGTTTGGCTCACTGTCCTTATAAACTGAGCATGCCTTTCCATCTTCTTATCAAGGACTCGTCTGGTGTTTACTGTAATGCTCGGCAATAGAAAGGAAAAAAAGATAGAATTAAAAACAGGACCAAAATAATGTTTAGCATTTAAGATTCAAAGATTCATTCACCTGCGATTCACGTCACTGTAACAAACAACAGCATAGCTAATTCCGCATAGCTAACAGTAACAGCTATGATAACAGTTGTCAGCAATGCTAGCCAGCCACTGTTGGATAAAATGCAATAAAATGAATGTTTTTGATGACATGATACAGTATTTTAAGAAACAATGCATGGGAATCATTCAACAAACCTCAACATAGATTACTTTAAATACGTTTGTTGATATGTGAATGATTACTGGAAATACTTTGGAAAATGATCAGAATGACAAAATAGTATGAGTTTTGAGATTGCATCAAATATTGCATATGATATGTATAAAGTCACATAACAATTTCCTATTCGGACTATATTATTCCTCAATGTAATTGACAGATGACAGAACACATTGTAGTAGTGGACCACCGATTCCAGTCAAAGGCTAACATTGGTTTGCAGTCTAAATAACTTTGGAACAAGCACTACCTTCTCTTCAGTTACTGTGAATAGTCATCTTGCTAAATGTCATGGAGTTTAAAAAGGCTGCAGCATTAGTGTTTTTTTTACATTTTTGTGAACATTGTCAAAAAATTTCCTCCAAAGATGCTTCAGAGTGAAACTGATATTCAACCTCTTACCTTATCTAAACTTTCACTTGACAAAAAAATGTTCCTTGATTTGACAGTAATATGCTTCCAGTTTCGAGATATGCGAAACCTGTCTTGTTTTACTCTCGCTTGGTTTTGCATAATCCACTTGTAAGTAACAAGCTCTAAAGGCCAAGGTCATCAAGATAGTGGCCGGGGGCCAACAACCACATCAAGCGCTACAGCTGGGAAACTCAGTCTGCACTCGGCCAAGTAGATAAATGTCAACTCTTGATGGGTAGAACTAAGCCTTGAGCCATATGAGACATAAGCAGAGAAAGCACAAATAGTACTTAGAGTAAGATAATTGATAAAGAGCAAGACAATACAGCTTGAAAATAAGAATACATAAGATGTGAATTAAGCCAATTGACATGTGGACCCTCTATTTGCTGCAATTTGTTGTATGAGTATTGAGGAGTAATTTGCCTATGAATATTTGCATAGTTGTTTTTAGAATGTTAGCACATGTGGGGGTTGCTTCTTCTTTTCTGGAAAGGTGACCTAAGAATTCCTGTGCCCCCAGTGATTTGGCACAAGGCCCAGGCCTAAGATCATACGGCTACTGTTTGACTGCTAATGGTCTTAAATTTTGGTTACATGAACTTAATGATCCAACCTCTTGTGTTGCACTGACTTTATAGGAATAAATCACTAATCACTCAGGTCATAGTCATTTGCTGAAGGGTATCAGACAAGCAAGGTATGTTTATATGGATACTTTTGACATGGCATATAAAAACCTTTTCATACTGTAGCAAACTAGTCATCATTAGGTTGATTGGATAATACCAGATATTATCATACAGTATCAGAATAGATCACATTGGATTAGAATAAATTACTAGTTATTAGATTAGATTCACCTTTAGAAATCCCATTGCTGAGAAAATGGATATTCTGTGATCATAATCATAATCCAATTGAGTTAGGGTTATACAGAGTAGAGGATTTATCACCCCTGTATAAACATGTACTGTAGATATACTGACTCTGATATACGTTAAAATGATACTTACAGCGAAACATCTCGAATTCTTTGGAATTATAACAGGTATTCCACATGAGTGCTCTTGCTTTGCAGGAATTCAGACCTGTCACTTGTGATAGATTGCTATGAATATTTAATCCATCTATGAAGCGAATTGGCAACGTTTGGACTTGTAAAATGATTCAGGTGTATGCATTCCCTGGGGGTCTGTCATCACATGAAAGCAATAAGCAAATGAATGGTTCTCATGCTGGTGTAAATTGATCCGATTTACATATGATTGCAACATAGAATATGTCACAATGAAATGCTATCGGGAGTTACTGTGGCTCATTTGGAGTAAACTCCCACAGTCACACAACCTGTCCCTTTCACAACTTTACGATGATCGCCTCTAGACATAGTATAGTCTCTGGTTATCAACTAGATGTGAACCAAGATTTAAACCATTCTAATGTATTTCTCAAAATGAATAGTGCAGGAATCCACAAGGATTTTGAAAAACTGGTTTTGATCAGACAGAATTGTCAACTCCACTTCCATCTTCAGTATGAGATTGCCTCCACTCTAACCCATTTCCGTGGCGAGGGGGATTCGATTTTCCCGAACCAATCACGAGAGACCAATGTGTCCACCTGAATCTAAAGTAATTTTAAGTCGGCACTGATGCGTAGTCATGCCAACATACCTGTTTTGCCTGGGTTTTAAGAATGGAGCGGAGTGAAGTAAAAACAAAAAAAGTAAGTCATTTGTACTTCAATTTAGAACAGCCTCGGTAGCAGCGTCTATCTTGTTGGCTGCCATTGCATTACTCCTCCAACGCCGTTAGTCCCGCCCATGGCGCTGATTGGCTAATCGTCAGTCCCCCGTGACGCTCATTGGCTAATCGTTAGTCCTTCTGCGGCGCACATTGGATTGAACGTCTTTTCAACCGCAGAAATCGCTGTTCCATGTCGCAATACCAGACCATAAGAATCAGTCCACTCGGTGGAGTGGGCGGATTCAAAGGTCTGGACCCAGGCAAGTGACGATCACCATTGGCAACCCAAGTATAGATTGATTCGTAACAATCGGTCTTAACCCATTGAACATTTTACATCATAATGATAATATAAGAAGACAAAGAAGAAGAAAAAGAACAATGGCAGGTTGCCTTGTTCCACCATCACAATGAGGTCTCGGATGTTGCTCATTACAGTCGCGACTTTTCTCACCTATGGCACGAACTCTCTTTCTCGAAGGCTTTGTTGATAAACACATAAGGGTTGTACAGTGGGTTGGACTACCAATGACCAATTTGACAAATTACGTAACATGTAGTAATAAAATCCAGCTCCAACAGAAAACAGATATGTTTACTATTTAATCTTCAGATAAAATGAAATGGCCTGTTGTTTTTGTCCCTCCATGCATCATGACATCATGTCCCCCTGTTGCTGTCATATGAAGTTTTGTCAACAAGGCAGGCGTAACCTTGAGTAGCACTGCCCAGCATTGGTACAACCTTTTCCACCAATCAATTCTGAATGAGCTGACAGAGTGACAGTGGTTACGTCCACTGGACGTCAAAGCAAAATTCCCAAGCAAAATGGTCAGTCATGTTTTCAATGATAAATATTTGTTTATTTGTCAAAGAGTGGAGTGAACAAACTTGGATGCAGTGGACAATGTGGTAGCTAAAGGGTTTTGTTACACGTTGAACAGAAAGATGGCCCCGGACCCGCCTGCATTCATTTTTTATGAGATGACCCACTTCTCCTGTTAGGTGAAACACTAATGGTGAAAAAACACCGGGCCTGAAACAACAGCCTGTGTCCGCTGCTATTGGAGATTTCAGTGACAAATAGCAGACATATAGTCCCTGATTCTTAACAGGAAAAACCCATCTTCAGACATTAGACTTTAAACATTATTCTTATGATTGAGGACAGATTAATTTACATTAGCTAGGGCAATTTTCCCAGGCATTGCGGCTGATTTTGTTGTTAAGCTCTAAAATAAACCTGTTCTGGGCAAAATATGTTTTCATGCAGTCCATAATAATATTATTCTATTCACTACCAGGAAAGGAGCTTCTGGAATTGCAGTTGAAGACAATGCACGAAAGGTTACAGATTCTCTGGCTATTTTAGAACAAGAGATTTAAAGAAATTTGAACAACCAAAACAAAGTTTTGCTCATGTCCTCCCTGTATTTGTTACAGCAGTTCAGCCAGCAGCGAATATCTGCGCTGCTGCATTTGATTCAGTCTTGGGATGTTTGCTTTAATCACAGACTTAAAAAAGAATTTTCCTGCCCTGGAGTATGACATGGGTCACGCTGAGTTTTCATTGTCTTATAAATATTTGGGCTTGTTGAATATTACATGCAGCTTGTTTGAAGAATGGCCACATTCAAAATGAAAGCACCATAGCCAGGTGCCAATTTTCTGCATCAAAGCGAGCTTTTCACACAAACCACTCAATATCGCCGTCCACTGTTGTACTGGCGAGTCTGTGTGCCTGCTAACGTATACATAGTACATGCTCCTTATATGGCTCCACAGGATATGATATCCAAGATGGCGGTGTGAGAGGTGGACTGAGCGGCCAGCTCGAGCAGCTGCCAAGCGTGTTGGATGATGAACATGTGATTATGACATCAGGGGCCAGCTGTTGCAAAGACGACCTCCCAGAACTCCCAGTCTCTCTGTCTGACCTGGAAGAATTCCCACTCTGACACAGCCTCCCACACAATATCCTCAATCTAGCCTCTCTATGTATGTGTTTGTATTCATGTATGTGTCTATGTGTTCACAAGAGTCCTAAGCTGGCATAGTCATACGTTCACCTTGACATTAAAGAGTCGTCGACTGGACGTTATACGTTGGTCATTCACATGTCTTTCCTTCTGTCTTTTTGTCTCTCTCTCTCTCTTGTTCCCTGGGTTTTCTCTTTCTCTTGCTACTTATTAGCACTCATTATAACTCTTGAAGACTATTTGCGAGATCGTACTGGAAGTGAACTGCGCAAGGAGGTTGTGCACCCGTTGACATTCCCATCAACGTTCTCCAAAGGGGTTCTATATTTAACCCTGTCGCTCTTAGGGAAGACCTTAAATTAGCTTTTGAGTGTCTTCGCCTGGAGTGGCAGCGCAGAGCACCAATCACAAGACGAGCAAGAGCTCACACCCCCGGTATGCCATCCAGCCCCCAGCACATACCGGACAGTGTGAGTGGTGGGCAGACAGCTGTGGAATAGTTGGATTGTCTCCTGCATGGGCAGGTGACCAGAACCTGGCTTGTATTCTGCCGTTTGGTCAACAAAATACCCTAGAAGTATCAATAAATTATTATGTAATACATTTCTGTCTAAGCTAAACAACAAAAATTGTGGTAAGCATAGCTAATCAAGATTACAGAGTCCAGTCCAATGGGGCATGTATCCAAGGATATTCCTACCACCCACCCCACACACACTTCTCTGCACCGTCACCACCATGTGACATTTGACCGCCCCTCCCCCCCCGTCCCAGTCATATTTTCATACATGACCACCACAACGTGGTGAGTGATCATGTACTTATACTGACGTCAGCAGTTCCCTGTCCCCCTCTCACAGCCAATTGGAGCATTTTCCACTGAAAGGGCATGCAACTAATCTGGAAGTAAAAAAATGTCCAGGGGTAGTTAAGTGGCTCAGTCCTCTACATCAAACTTCAAACTAGAATCAAACTTCCCTGTTTCAGCGAGAGCACAGCTGACTCTCCTAAAACTAACTAACTAACCAAACAAACAAATAAACAAATAAATACATAAAATCTGAGTATAACCCTTTTAGACCAATCAATGCCACCTGAGACTATGGCCTGTATTGGGAGTGGTGGGAAATATGTCAGCCATTATTTCTTCTAACTTATAACAGTATTTCTTCTAAGTCTAACACTTTCCTTGATGAATGCTCTACTTCAAAATAATGTGATACAAGCTCCTACAGTGCTACTCTGAATACCTGTGGGCCTACAGCAGCTAAAAGTGGAAAGCACTACAATGTCACAGCGTCGTCATTTGCCCCTGGCTCTAAATCAGGTATGATGAGAATCCTCTGGAGTCCTACCCTGATGGAGGGAGATAGAAGAGATGGAAGACATTAAAACTTGAATTGTAAGTGACTTGCACTTGCACAAGGTCACGAAACATGAAGCGCCATAGTAATATTGCAATGTGCCCTTAAATAGGACAGTTTCTTTGATGCTGATACGTCAATGAAGACATCATAACGCTAAATGCTACGGACTCCGTTCTGGCTGTTTATAGAATGATAATTTGTCTACTTTGCACTTGTTTTTTGCGGCTGCATTTAAATAACAGTATTTAATGATTTAACTAACAGTCAACATTCGGAGTGTATCACATGTAGCATATACAGGTATATAATAGTCAACGTGTCGTCTTCAGCTCTATGAAGTTGTAATTTTAAATTACAACTGGGTGAGGAGTTAAACCCTTTTGGCTCATTCAATGTCTGCCGTTCTGAGTCCATCTTTGATGTTGAGAGTTAATTTGAGACCAGTCACTGGTGTGACCTTTGTTATATTCAAAAATGACATCCATTTAAAGGCTAAAGTGAAATGCTCTCAAATCTTCTGGGTGTGTCTCTATTGGCTACGGATTTATTGGCCCATGTACCGTTGGAAATTCACAGTGCATTCATTGCCTGTTGAGCGAGAAGATGCTCAGATGTGCGTCAACATCAAGAAACATTGATGTTACCTAACCACCCGTCCAATGAAGCCATTTAGGCGCTCAATACTATGCAACACCAAGGGTATAAACACCAACAAATGCTGTAATCATACATAATAAACAAGAGGAGTGCAACAGTTTACCCAAACGGTAAACCTCTGGGAAGCAAATCCGGCTGTGTTGTTGTCTTGATCGAAACAAACCTGCCCGGGCCCTTGTTTGGCATGGGGGTGAGGATCGGGGAGTGGGGGTGTGTGTCTGTTTGTGTTTTGGTGTGGTGATGGGGGGCCAGGGGGTGTTTCTGGACACAGCTGGGTTTCTTGTACAGCTGCTTTGTGGGAGTGCCTGTTGTCGGCAAACCGGGGCAGAGGAAGCGTCAGAGTGGCAGAGCAGCCTGGAGGAAGCTCAGACACTGGTGTGGTCCACACTCTGGATGA
>OMKR01044829.1:0-13280 GCA_900302355.1 Cyttopsis rosea | reverse complement strand
TGTGGATGTGTGTTATTGTGTGTGTGTGTGAGGCTGGGAGCTTATAAATGATGTGTTTGTGTGTGTGTGTGTTTGCGGAGGCGGGGTGTTTGTGGTCAGGGTTGCAGGCTTAGGACATGAGTTTGTGTGTGTCTGTCTAAACCTCCTTATGCATGTTTGCTTGTGTTAATAATTCAGTGTGTTTGTAAATTGGCATGTGTATGTATTTGTGTGTATATATGTGTATGTGTGTGTGGGTGTTCTATGCATGTGAACGTGTGTATGTGCATGCAGGAACATACTGTAACAGTGTGTGTTTGGATAAATTTGAGACTGTGGCAGTGTGTGTGTGTGTCTGGTTGGATGGCTGCAAAATGTAATAATAATAATAACTTTATTTATATAGCACCTTTATATAGTGCTTTACAATAGAAAACAATTAATAAAAGGAATTAAAATCCAAATACCATTAGTTAAGAAAAGCCATACAATAAAAGTGAGTCTTAAGAAGAGATTTAAAAGAGGATAGTGAGTTCTCTATCAGGCAGTGAACTCACTGCCTGGAGATCTCAGGCAGGGAGTTCCACAGCTGAGGGGCCCAAACAGCAAAGGCCCGGTCACCTATAGTGACACGTTGAGATTTGTACATGTTGGACATGTTGTACATACACATGGAACTGCAACTATGATAATTTTAAATCTTTAAATATTCTTATAGATATAGATATCTTTGTAGAAACTAATAAATCAACCTTTATCATTATTAATAGTGGATGTCCACCATTGTATTCTAATTGACAGCAGGGTTTGTTTAAAATTAATGAAATAAAAATGTTTAAAATTTAATTATAATGTTTTTTTTATTATTATTATAATTATATAAAATTATAATTGTTATTATAATTTGTTTCATTTATTTATTTTTCTCTTTTCTGGGTGGGAAGTGGGAAAAAAATGTCAAAATTGTACAGTATTTGAATCCTCTTTCTTACAGAATAAATACATCTTAAAATTTTTTTTTTATCAGAGGGTCTCCTACTCGCTGCTGTGGGAAACTCTTGCAGCTTTTATAGGTGGGGAAATAATTTCATTCATCATTTATGTCTCATTCTACATTAAAAAAACAACAACTACAAGATCTGATGACCTTCACTACCATGCCTCTGATCCTTCACCTGAGCATTACAAGTGAAAAGGGGAGAATCTGGTGTCAGAGGAACCGTGGTGTGGCGCGGTGTGGCAAGGTGCGGCTCACCCCAGGATGTGTTCGCAGATCAGCCGGCAGTAGTCGCTGTGGGAGCTGGTGATCATCAGCAGAACCTTCCCGGCGCTCTTCATGCTCTGTAGCCAATTCTTCACCGAGTCAGAGCAGGGCTGCAGGTATCGGCCTGGGTCCTTCTTCACGCTGGGGAAGTAGGTCCCTGCGTCCTCTGGGAGGAGGAGGACACAGAGATACAGAATGGTGGAATCATTCCACATAGAGAGTGACGGTTTGACCTGTAGGTTTTGTTAAAACTGGCTATTAAAGATTCTTCTAATCAATGAGACAGTTTGAACCTCAGATCCACGAAAGACCCACTGAACAATAGAAATGCCGCTATGGCGTGATTGCGTGATTTAAAACAGATCCCAATTCCACATTTACAGTCTGAGGCTTTTATAACTGGCGACTACGGAGCATACGATGGGTCTCGTGAAATAAATGAAACAATGGCACTGGATTATCTCCTCATATGGAAACCAGTAAAATGCAGCCTTTGTTTCAGAGAGCAATGTGTGTCAGATTAGAGGACATCTGAGGACATGTGCTTCCATTTCTGTCCATAACAAATAACAACCGAGACAGAGGAAGAGTGGAAAATGACCATCAATTACTGTATTTGCCTCCCGGCTTCTCCAAGGGCGGCATATGGGGAACAGGCCTTGGTGGGTGAACCGTCTGTCTGGTGCTACAGGGTCAAAAGATGGACGTCCAGCTGTTTGACCCATTGATAATTAGTCTCCCAGCACTCATTCCCTGGGAAAATGTAATTTAAGATGAATTGAATCTGAGCTTCACCCCAATATGGCGTGCCGCAAGTGAGCTACACATGTGTGGAACTTCAAGTCGAAGCCAATATGAGCCAGATGAGATGCCAACTACTTCTTGGTACAATTTCAACAGGTGTCACCGTACCAAGATCATTTTTGAAGGCTCGTTTGACTCCATGAGGCTTGGTGGAGAGGTGAGGCCAGGATCGTAACTCTTATCACAGGTTCATGCAAATAGACCAGAGAGGAGTTCCATCCGTTGTCCGCCGTTTCATTCTCGGTCAGGAGACGTCACCATGTTAATGTGACATGCGGTGGATTTCTACAAAGTGCAAGGCTGCGGCCTCTATTGTCGCCGGGCAGAATTTCAGGGGCGAGACAGCTGGTATGCCACGCTCATCCACACAACAACTGGTACCGGCGATGGATTGGGAAGTCCATCCATATCTGAAAATGGCCCCAGTGGACAGAAAACCAGGGCCCGCCAAGTATCCCTAAACTGGAATACTGTCCTGAAAAGGATGGCAGGCAAACGGAAGACACTGCCTTGCCAATTAATTAATGAGTGATGGATTATGGAGTCAGCTGGAATCTGAAAACAGATCAGTGGACAGTAAACTGGAATAAGGGGGTCAACCAACTGTCCCCTCACCTGGAATACCGCTGAAGAAGCTCCCAGGCAACAACACACATCGCTGGCTTGCCTTTTGCAGTACGGCAGGCATATAACCAATAAGACAGGTTCTGTAGATAATCAGTTAGACAGGTAATCATCTCTCATCACACAGACACCAGCGGCATCTCCAAACCTTGACAAGGTATTTAACCTCTTAAGCTTCAGGCCCATTTCTTGGGTTCCGAGTGAGGTGGAGGTGTTGGAGTTTGGGGGGTGGTGTGGGTCACCAGCTGGTGTCATATACAAGTCACTTACACCTTCAGAAAGCTGAGACCCTAAGGAATCATTTGAGATGCAGCTTCACACTGTATTTCAATCTTTTCTATCAATTAAAAGGTAATAGAAATTATATTTGAAATTGTGCCTATTACAATTATTAATAGTTTGAGTGTAAAGGGGCTTCATGCCTAATGATGCCATTCCCATGCTCAATTATGTGTGATTAGTTGCTGCACCAAGTTGTGGGTTGATACCATTAATTACACAGCTTTGGTAAACTTTCTAGCCATTTTTGACCACTCGAGAATGGGGGAAAAAGGGTAAATATCCCCCCAAAAGACCACCTGAAGACCTCATGACCTTGAAAATCACTTTAGAAAACTTAATGCTGTGATGCAGCATCAATAACTTTTGAAAATTGGAGATTTGTGTGAATTTGACAATTTTGACAACTGGATGACAAGCTTTTTTTCTGAAAATGTCTCAGAAAAACCCACTTATCTTCAATGTACCTGGACATCCCATAGACTTTCTGAATGGTCTGGGTGACTAGATTCTGGGTCTAGAACTTCATGAGGCTGTGATTATCCTAGAGGTCACAATAGGTCATTTTATACAGCAAGTAAGTAAGTAAAAGTAAAGTAAAAGTAAGTAAGTAAAGAAATGCTGTCAACACATTGAAATGGTTACTGTGAGGCCATATTTCATGGAATTTTATACAATTCCATGACTGAAAAGGAGAAAATAACATATTTTCACGGCATCAAGAACCAGGTGTGTTTAGGACCCTGAAGCTAACTTACCCTGTGTAGCTGTTTATGTCCGGCATGGCTGTAAAGGTTCATTCATATATCTTGATGCAAGAGGTCAAGGGACCCGTTTGAAAATAGTGTAGCTCATTTACTTTTGTCAAATAAGATTGCAGCCTTTGGAGCTATGTCCGCTTCCCAGCGAGTTAGCATAACATGCTACACAGCTACAGACAGGTCTACTCGTCTAGTTTCCGCTAATACCTGAAGCTTACCGGTAGCTTAAAAACTGATCTCGCGAGAGTTTGTCAAACACGGACTGCGCCCTGGACCCGCTGGCAGGTCTGTGGCACTTAACAGGTTAACTAGTTGATATTAGGGGTGTGGGAAAAATCGATACATTACGATCCATTTTAGCATTATTTTTTGTCCGCCACACAATCCACCATCAATTAACTACAAAGCAGGAAGCGAATAGCGATGCTGCGTTCACTGGAATTCGGAAAACTGTCATTCGTATCGGAAGTGATGCTGCATTCATGGGAACTCGGAAAACTGAAATTTGTACAGTTGAGTTTGTCAGGTGCGTGCAGCATTACGACAGGTTTTTATGACAGTGTTGGTCAGTCTGTCTGCTGGACAATACAATTTTGCTACAATAAAAATGACTGAAGTGAGATGAACGGACTGAAAACTTTATCGTATTAGATAAGACAGATGTTGACAAAGTTTTCTTTTGGGGACATAATTTGCAGTTGAAAAAAGCTAATGAATCGCAATATAATATCGCAATACTCATAAAGCATACCGCAATGATATATCGTGACTTAAGTATCGTGATAGCATCGTATCGTGGGGCCTCTGGTGATTCCCACCCCTAGTCGATATACACAATATACACATAATATAAAGTCCTATATACCTGTGAAGACTAGATCACCCTGTTCTCACTATAGTTCTATCTCTGTTAATAATACAGCGCAGTGTGGAACTATGGCCAGAGCGACTCATCTTATGCGAGGCAGTTTTAACAAGGAATTGGCAGAAAAAAAGAAAAAGGATCCCTCCTCTAAAGGTCCGCTGGCAGCTCGGTGGTGCTTCCTGTCAGGCTTCACGGAGCGCGCCAGCCATGAACCAGACAGGATGGAGGCTAAATATGGCTCAGCTCGAACCTTTGTTGCACAACTGGTGTCTGTCGCAGCGCAGCCAAGCACCTCGTGACCCTGTGTTCTCAGCACGGCCTCATAAATATGGAACTCCATGAATAAAACATGGCCTGTGATGAATAAAAGCTTTTATCAAAATAAAACGTGATACTGATTGGACATGTTTTGATGGTGCTTCTACACACACATCCACTTTCTCTTATTATTGACTCTAGAAATGCAATTTATCCCAATATTTTAGTGTGATTAGTGTGAAGAAATGACTCAACTCAACCATGTTTCTCGTTTGCCTAAAATGCTGCTATGAAATGAACTACTGATTAGTGACATTGGACAATCTAAGGTCAATACTAAACTGTATCAACTGAGAATTTTAATCAATGTTTTGAATCTTAGGCATTTATCTTGGATTACATCACAGTTGAACTACCTGTATTCCTAAACTTAACCCTTTAAGTTTAGGAATACAGGTAGAGATGTTTAGGGTTAGATTAGAGATGGTTACGTTTAGGCATTAGGTTAGTGATGGTTAAATTTAGGATTAGATTAGAGATTAAATTAAAATCAATGTTTTCAATTTTAGGCATTTGTCCGGGGCTACATCACAGTTGACAAAAGGGTTATGGTTAGGGTTAGGGTTAGGGTTAGGGTTAGGGTTCAGAGGTTAGGGTGAGAGATGGTTAAGTTTAGGTATTAGGTTAAAAATGGGTAGGTTTAGGTATATGGTTGGAGATGGTTAAATTTAGGGTTAGATTAGAGATGGTTCAGTTTAGGGTTAGGGTTAGAGATGGTTCGGGTTAGGGTTAGGGTTAGGGTTAGAGATGGTTCGGGTTAGGGTTAGATTAGAGATGATTCAGTTTAGGGTTAGAGATAGTTAAATTTAGGGTTAGATTAGAGATGGTTCAGTTTAGAGTTAGAGATGGTTCTAGGGTTAGAGATGGTTCGCAGTTAGGGTTAGGGTTAGGTACAGTTTAGTATGGGTAGGTTAGGGTTAGGGTTAGGTTCAGTTTAGTATGGGTAGGTCAGGGTAAGCATTATGAAAAGTCTATTACCAAAGTAAAATACATCCAAATGCCAAAGAGTCCCAAATGTGTAGAAAGTTGGCACCAAGTTAACATTGACTCAATTCTAACCACTTAACTGATTATTTCAAAATTTCTCTCCTCATAAGGAATTTCACATTCCCAAGATGAGCGGCTTCGAGCCAAATGAAATTAAACACAAGCATTGACAACCTTATCAAACGGTGTAACGGTGCAGCCTGTATATATATATATACATATACATATAAATATCTATATATTTATATACGGTATAAACTGTTTGCTCCCTTGCTGAAGAATGTACCCAATATGTGAGAAGTGGTGTAGCCTCATTCACGAACAGGAGAAAAGAGGCTTAGGAAAACAGGGGAAGCGGCGGATGAGTGGCGTTTATTCATGAGCCGCCGTGTTTACCCTGGCACGGCTTCAGCCAGGCTGCAAAGTAACTAAGTACTTCTGATCAAGTACCGTACGAAAGTGAAGATTTCAGGCGTGTGCGCTTGAGTGGCTCCATTTTCTAGGAGACCTGCTTTTACACCACTACATTTCAAAGAAAAAATCATACTTTTTACTGTATTTAAGCTCTATTTATTTCAATTAAAATAGTTGTGTAGGTCAGCGATACAATCAATTTGAAAAAGGTTTTAAGTTTGAGGCAGCCAACAACAAGATAAATCCACTGAAATGAGAGGACATGAAGTTCCACGTCTACCTTTGCTTTTCCTACATGAGCACATTTGTTATTTGGAAGTAAATACTTTAATACCTTTTTTTGAGTAAACATTAAAATGGGAAATTTTTGCTTTGACAACACTACTTATTATTTCTGCCTCTACTCGAGTCGACTTAAGGATCTGAGCACTTCTTTCCCCTCTGCGCATGCAGCATGACTTTGACCACAGAGTGAATGAGAGAGATAGAGAGAGAGATGGAGAAAGATAGAGAGAACCAGACCACAAACACTAATGGTTTCCTGCCTTCTGCAGTTTGTGCTTTACCTCATCCCTGAGGTTAATGATGACCGGCGCAGACATTAGTCTGAGGTTAATGATGAATTACACCAAAATGCATGACACCGTGAGAGGGTTCTGACTACGGAATATTTATATGTTCCATGACATTCCATTTATTTTGACGCTTTTGTTCAAAGCGACTTACATGCGAGGCTCAGCCATGACCTGGCTTCACGTGGATTATTTAATTGTAACATCCTGATGAACATAACTGAAAAAGACAGATATACACACAAGTAAAAGTAAAAGAGGCTGTTTCATATAAGGAAAGTCTCTACCAAGTCGGTTAAATGTTGGAGCATGGCGCCACCTCGTGGCCACCAGTGGCCTTGCACTGAGTGGGGACAGCACAATTACAATGCGCCCTTCTCGCCTGAGGATGACGACAAAGACAAGGACAAAGACAAACTAGGATGAGCATCAATGGAGAGATTCAGATTGAAATAGCCGGACGCTAAACCAATGAAAGTTTGATATAAAAAAACAGGCCTATCCAGAGTTTTGAGCTGACCACCTGAATTTGCTAATTAACAACCCCCAGAGGTCCAGATAATGAGTGACATCAGCTCAGCGCACGGATGGAGAGAAAACACGGCAAAGATGGTTCACTCTCTGAACCTGGAGGTGTTCACTGTTCACTCCTCTTAAGGATTGAATCGCAGCATTTCACAAACATCTGGCTCAGATTCCCCACCGACTTTCTCCCCGGGTGCCGCGATATCGCTGTGTTCCTGTCTTCCACCCTTTTTTAAATTTTCTTGTGCAAATGATTTATCGTTGGGTTTGAACTGGATCGCCGGGCGAGCGGCGGACTTACGAAGCCGGGACCCTGCTCCTCCTTCCGGACCCTCCCGTGGAGACCTGTAGACGAGCTGCACGTCCCATCATGCACTGGGACAGCTGTTTTGCTAGCATTAAATAATAAATGTGTTCCTCTGTGACAGCTGCGGATATAAGGGGGATTCCATGGCAAAGCACCAATTCAATAATTCAACATATCGAAGCAGAATGGCCTCAGTCTTCTCTTTGGGGCTGGCACACCAAATCTTAATATGTCTTATCTTAATAATGGAGGCAGGAGCTCATATGGTGGAGGTATAAAGACGTATTTATTCCTCTTTGAACACTTTTTCTCCTCAATTATAATCAGTGATAATCTCAGTTATAATCGGTGGTAACAGAGAAAGCCGGGGCATGTTCGGTAGTTTAGGGCTCCATATCTCAACTCTCTTCATATTGAGAGCTGGTTGAAAAACTCATTTTATTCTCTAGGTAAGTGTCTTTTCACCAAGTAGATCCGAGACCCAGTGTGACATCAACAGCGTGAGATGGAGCCTGAGAGATAATCTCCTAAACCGTCACCAGTCTGAAAATGAAGCAGGTTCTCTTCACAGGTAACTACTCTTAACAAGCTATCTATTGTAAAATCTCCCTGAGGGATTTTTCCCCAACCTTGAGCATTGGCCTGCTCTAACATTGTCCTATATTTTGCGATGCACCTCGTCATAAAAAGCAGTTTCTCCTCTTCAATGTGTACATAAGTCTGTATGACCATGCACGTGTGTACACAGTAGTGGCTGAAAATATTGCCACCCTGCCCCCACAATTTTTCCAGATTTTCTTGAAAATAAATGACATGGCCAAAAGTATGTGGACACGTGAAAACAACACCGATATGCGCACGGTGAACAATTAATTGCAAAACCATGGGCATTAATATGGAGCTGGTCACCCCTGTGCTGCTATAACCTCTATAACCAGACTCCACTCTTCTGGGAAGGCTTTCCACTAGATTTTGGAACATGGCTGTGGGTATTTGCTCCCATTCAGACACAAGAGCATCAGTGAGGTCAGAGGTCAGGCGCTGATGTTGGGCGATGGGCCGTGGGGCGTGGCTCGCAGTCGGCGTTCAAATTCATCCCAAAGGTGCTCAATGGGATTCAGGTCTGGGCTCTTCCCAAACTGTTGCCACAAAGTTGGAAGCGCACAATTCTCTACAATGTCATTGTTGTCATTGTAGCATTAAGATTCCCCTTGCTGAGCCCAAACCGTGACAAACAGCCCCAGACCATGATTCCTCCAGCATCAAACTTCACAGTTGGCATTATGCATCCAGGCAGGCAGCGTTTCCTGGCGTCCACCAAACCCAGATGCATCCAACCCAGATGGTGAAGCGTGATCCATCACAGCAGAGAAGGTGTTTGCACGGCTCCAGTCCAATGGCGGCGTGCTTTACACCACTCAAGCCGACACTTGGCATCGTGCACGGTGGACTTGGGTTGTGTGCAGCCGCTCGGCAGTAGAAAGTTCATGAAGCTCATGACCAACAGTTCTTATGCTGACGTTGCTTTGAGAGGCCGTTTGGAACTCAGTAGTGAGCATTACAATCGTGGACAGACCATTTTTACACGCAACACGCACCCGTTCTGAGAGCTTGTGTGGCCGAGCGCTTTGTGGTTGAGCTGATGTTTCCACTTCACAATAACAGAACTTAAGGTTGGGCAAAGTGTAGCAGGGCAGAAATTTGATGAACTGATTTGTTGGAATGGTTGCATCCTATGACAGTGCCACGTTGAAAGTCACTCAGCTTTTTAGTAGGACCCATTCATACTGAAATAGCCAAACCCATTGAATAGAAGGGATGTCTACATACTTTTGGCTACGTAGGGTATATAGACATAGACTATACTTGTGAGCTCAGTTACCAATTAAAGGAGATTCACCTTCTTGAAATCAAATTGTTTCTTACAATTGGTACTAAAAAAGTACCAATAATATTGTCCAGGCAGTTTTAGGATGTCTGTGCAGAATAAGCTAAGATCCAATATTATTCACTATTTTCCGTTCCACCGCAAACCAAAAACATACATATGTGGATACCAAGAGATGTTCTCATTTAATCAATCTCAATAATAAATTGAATAAATTGTGCACCATTCATTTGAAGAGAAAAAAATTGCAAGGGTGGCGAAATTCTCCGTGACTATATATACCCCACACAGGCAGATCAGATGTACAGTACAGGCTCTGGGTGTGAACACGGTCCTGTCGGGCCCCTGGGGAACCGCGGGCCCCTGGTGGCCAGGGTACCGAGCTGGGGAAAAAGCTCCCGGCCGCCTGGCATTTCCAGAGCGCCGCCACCGCAGGCCAATCTGCCGCACACATCAAAGCGCCCGACAGGAAGCACAAATCAACAGTGGCAGTGCTAATGAGGGCACCAAGCAGTGGCGTTTCCCAAACAGCCACACCAAACGTGATGAGGGGGAAAAGAGTTTGCATGCACGGTCATTTTCTTTATCGCCTGGTTAATCAACAGGTTATCAAAATATATAAACGTGCTATATATTTATGCGGCTCCTGATTACAGTTAATAAGGGGGGAAAAAAATAACAGTGGAGCTTTGTCTGTATAAATAACAGAGAAAGGAGCTTTAAAGGAAGGCTGTAATCTGCCCTTTTCTCTTAAAAAACGTGTCCAGACAAGGTCAGCTTTGAATGGATCTATTTTGGTTGTTTTTTTTCCCGCACCTGTTGAATTCTGGGAAAAAACAGCGTCCACAGCCATGTTGTCTGTGGACGTGCCATTTTTAGCAGCCTAACCACAAATTGCTGCATCGTGTCCCTTATGACGCATTTTATTCTATCTCTTTGGACGGTTATAGACGAGGAGAATCTTAATTTGTGAGGCTTGACAACAATAATGCTACGGTTTGATAAAACCCCACATGGAGGGAACACTTTCACAAGATCTTCTGATTTGATTGTTTTCCTGACTGAAGAGATCTCCACAAATAAACAAACTTACACGCAGACATGCGTGGAGCGACATCGGCTTTGGGCCTTGAGGTTCCACAAGTGCATCCATTTTTTAGATGGATGGCTTCAGTGTGTATCGGCGCATAACTGTGACTATAACTTCTCATCTCGAGTCTGTTTAAATGGTCTCATCTTGGATGTCAGCTCTATCAAAGACAATTTAGAGTCCCAATATTGTTTCAACACCATTTGAGTCCAAAGCTGAACTTCAATTTAATCTTTTATATAAAGGAATATCAAATTAGATGGAACAGAGATGAGAATAAAATGCTGGTTTTATTTCGCTCAATGAAAAAGGGTCAAGTATAAGTTGAAAATATAATATTTTTTCAATTGATTTGAACGGGAAAAGATGTATAACTATCGACTGTAGTGTGGTTGCGGTGTGATTTAAGCAGCCACACCTGTCTTGGGTCTAGCGAATTGGGCCCAGGATCAGGGGTGGCTGGGCACCTGTCGCTCATCAGAGCAATCGATGAGCACGGGATAAAATCACCCGTCCCCACACACACATTGGGGGGGGGTTCTGTCATGACGTCGTTCCATCTGCTCCTGGCTGTTACATCTTGCCGCTCTCTCCAATAAACTGGTGTGTTTTCAACATCATTGCCTGTGTCTGTGTCAGCGAGCCTCTGGAAAAACCACTCAGGTGGCGTGCGGCAGGTGGAACTGCTACACATCAATGGATCCATCTGTCTATTTAATGGATGGATCTACCTATCTATCTATCTATCCAACCTTCTCTTTCTCTATCGATGATGATATAACCATGGGGATCCATCTACCTATCAATGTATTTATAGGATCTATCAATGGGGATCTAGCACAACACACCAGCAGTGCAGATCTACTTTATCATATGAGCAAGAGAGAGAGAGACTGGAGAGAGAGAGAGAGATGGAGAACAATGGCTTGTGAGGAGAGAGGCACGGTGGTTTTGGCAGCAGCGACTCGGGCCGGAGGAGTGAAAGTGAGGCCGGCTGCAGTCTGTCATTATACGGAACCCGGCGCTAAATTTAGCCAGAGATATGCTGAGAAGAAAAGCGAAGAAGAGCGGTATTTCAGGATCCGATCTACAATGGGGATCAATCATCCCGAATTCCACAGACAAGGTGTGAGCGAAATGCCCGTTATGCTCCAGGTCTAAAATAAAGTAAAAATAACAACTTTCAGTCAGTCAGTCAGTCAGTTTTATACCTCATTAAATCTCAGGCAGTAGTAAAGTGCATTTGCCACTCACTTCACAAGGTCAATCTGCTGATTCGGGGAAGGACGCAGCGAGAGGCGGCTCTGTCTTTAATCACAGGGCACTTCAGGCGTTCTGCTGCAGGATCATCATTCTGTCTCAAGGCTCCGCAGACAACAGGTTTCCCCCGTGCTGCCCAGAGCAACCGGGGCACCGAGCAGACCCGGGCCTGTTCCATCCATGCTGCAGGAGTCCTGTCAGATGATGCACGTGGGATGGGAGGAATCCATCCTCCATCCTTTCGGTTTTGAAACATAAAAGGAAGCAATTCAAAGAAAACCAGCGGCAGTGGAGGGTGAGGGGGTGTGTGCTGCCAACGTCTGAGTTCAGTTCAAAACTAAAAGGCCAAATTTAAACAACTTCCTTCTTATCGATGTCTGTACACTGTCCAGTAGACAAATTATAACAACAAACGATGAAACTAATGATTTTAAAGCTAGAGTTAGGGAAAGGGAGGAAAATGCAATGTGTCATATGATGTGAAATCCCAAATGTTTTAAGTGACCTCTGCTTCATGTTAGATGTTGTCACGGTCTGCAGCGTCGTGCTGCTTTTCATGGCCAGGTCTCTCTGGCAAAAGAGACTTTAATCTCAATGAGACTAACCTGGTTAAATGAAGGTTAAATAAAATATAAAATAAAAAACAAAACAAGCGCTGGTGTGTCCCTTGTAACTGTCAGGATCCTAATCGAGGATATTATTTATTATTATTTATTATTTTATGTTATATTTGAACCAGCCTCACACACATAGGGCCTGATTCACTAAGAAAGCAGCGTTGACGCTAACAGCACCATGAATTGTGCATCAATTGCGCTGCTATCTGCGCCGTCTTAATGTCCGATTCACAAAAGATATTAGCTAATGACATGCAGCACAAACACGCCCAAGGTTTTGCTGCTGAATGACATTTGCGCTTGTTTTGGGTCTGATCGCAGTTATCCATGTGGCAAAGAAAATAATCTGTACCTCTGTGCTCTGCGGAGCCTGCACGCACAAACACACAAACGCACGCACGCACGCACACACACACACACACACACACGGAACCAACTGCATTTGAGCTGAGAAAGTTAAAGCTAGGGCCACATTATGGTCCAGGGTGGTCCAGGGTAGTCCAGTCCAGGGTGGTCCAGGGTAGTCCAGTCCAGGGTTAGGGTAACCCTATCCCTAACCCTAAAATAATAATAAATTATTGTATTAATAATGAACAACACAATAAAGTATTGTTCAAATAAAGACAGATGATTTGAGATTCCTCCCATCGGAGTGGCGGGCATCGTGTATCTGCCACTCTCTCTCTCTCTCTCTCTCTCAAAAAAAAAAGGTAATTATGACTAGGG
>OMKR01044828.1:0-15002 GCA_900302355.1 Cyttopsis rosea | reverse complement strand
CCGCAGAAAATTTAATGTTGAAATATCAACCCGACGCTCCTGGTGAGAGGACTTATTGTGAATTTTACCCAAGCAATATAAAGGATGTTCACTGGGTAATTTGATGTTTTTCATGAGTATGTAATAAATACAGTAAATATTGTATGTTTGTTGTCTTGCTTCTAGTGCACAGGCGGACGAGCAAAAGAAGGAAGAGACTCGGTGTCAGAAGATGAACGAAGATGCCGAAGCCAATCAGAAGAAATGTGCCAAGTATTTAAAAGAGACCATGAGAAGGTAAAAAAAAAAGAAGCTTTTAGCCCTCTAGTCTAAGCCAATAAAAGGGGGTACCAACGTGATTACAAACGTCTAGTTGAGTGATATATTTTTTTCTGTAATGTTGGGAAACATGTTGAGGGTTGTTAATCAATCATACTGACGGTGTTTTTATGTAATTGTCTGGGAATTATTTATTTTCTTTCCAGGGCTGGAAAAATGTATATTTAAAAAAAAAACATGGCCATTGACGTGCAGCGATATTGGTTTAAAGGAAAATCTGAATTCCAGATTCTCAACGTAGGGCCCGGGGACCCCAATGGGTCCTTGAAGAGGTTCCAGGGGGTCACCAGCGAAATGATTAATAGTTAAACTTTCATTTATAAGACGTTAGCACCATTAGACAATGTGCAATAATGACTACAACTAGGATATCTACGATCATATCTAACAATAAAAATCTTCTCAGATTGGGGCCCCACAGACAAAATCTTTTAAAATGGGGTCTGTGGCCTAATATGTATCAAATTGAAGGGCCTTGATATAAAAAAAAGTTGAGAATCACTGCTGTAAAGCAATCCAAGTTGTGCATTCAAGAGGTGAGAGCTGTAACGTGAAGCATGTAGTGTGTCAGCTTGCTAACCACTAAAACATTAGATGTCTTATTGAAGATACATAATCAGCCTCCGACTGTTGAGATGCCCTTCTCTGAAATTGACAAATGTATGTTGTGTGTGTGTGTGTGTGTGTGTTCGAATGTGTGTCTGTTGCCTTCAGGGTGCACCGGCAAGAGGCAGAGAAGGAGCAGGAGAGCCGGAATCTCCTGCAAAGGAGGACACGGGCCGTGAAGTCACTGAGGGATAACATCGCAGCCACACAAGTAACGTGCAATAAGAACAAAGCCGAACAGGACGTCAGAAGTTGAAGTCAAAGCGTTATCTGTTTCAAATGAAAGATATTGGGCTGTGTAAATAACACAGGCTTCCGAATGTCTCTCCAATCAATTGGTCACCACTGTTTGCTTCGCCGAACTGGCGTTTGTACAGGAGAGCATCCGGACCCAACAGGACAGAGCCAAAGCTGTTTCCCAGAAGAAAGAGCAGCAAGATCACCGTCTGATGGAGTCCCTGCAGGCCGAAGGCATCAACAGTCTCAGGCACATTCACCAGCAGAAGCAACTGGACGACTTTCAGCGGAAAAAAGAGTATGTTTCTCTCTCCTCTTCTCTCCCCTCCGCTCACTCATCTATCTCTTCCACTCCCACGCCGCACGGCGCTGCACGTGGGCGCTCCCTCTCTCCGCTTGTGTACGGAGGAGAAGTGTGACCCCGTTCCACCGTAATGCAGTGTTGTTCGATTTGTTCCTCTCAGGGAATTTGCTCGGAGGCAGGAGTCAAACAGGATGGAGATCGTGGCCAAAGTTCTGCAGGAGGAGGAGCGGCGGCTGGCGCAGAGAGTGCCGCCGTCGCACACGGGTCCCCAGCAGGAGGCCCACGCCACGGGGTGGGCCAGGCAGAAGGTCATGCGCTGCCTGGATCCTCAGCCCCCAACGCAGCCAGCCAGACAGGGGACTGTTGCCCAGGTGAGCGAGTCAAGAAGTGCCATGCATCTGTAGGGAAGTGGATGACTTGGAGGAGGCTTAGATGATGTTCGTGTCCAATCTGACTTCCCTCAAAACATCCAACATCCCTCCAACCCCTGTTCAATGGCTTTCTGACACGGATATGGCATACTACATACTACATGTTGGTACTATCATCATACTTAAGTATGTGAGTAAAAAGAACAATGGCTTCTCGGACACATATCATCACTACATCATCCTGATTGATAATGCTACAACACAGAAACCTTTACTGGCATCTTGCCCTCACAATGCATTGTGGGTAATGCTTGCCAGCATGGTGTGCAGTGTTATATAGCATACATACATATAGCATACTAGGTTACATCATCGGATGTACTATGCCATCTTGGTACTTTTCTTATACTATTTGTGCATGCTATGGTTTTGGACATATAGCACTTGGCATGCCAATCGACAATATTGAGAATTTAGGTTTTGTGTTGTTGGTTCACCAAAGGTGACCTGAGAGACTAGTATGAAAGTCAATTCTAGTGAGTCCTCTATTATCAAAGTCACATTTTGTTTGCAAAAAAATACCAGACAAAGACGGGACCAAACCAATAATCACCATTGCACCAGCCTGTGAGCTCTCAAGGAAACACTCAAGTTGGATTCCGACTGGCTTTGTGTGTTTTGTGCTGATTAGAATAGACTAGTGTTCCCTCTAGAGGTTGAAAATTGCACATCTGAACAAACAAATAAAAAGCAGCTAGTTAATTTTACCCTAGTAATCCGAACTAATCATGGATTGCATTTGATTGATTTCTTTGTGTATTTGTGTGTCTATCTCTGTCCTCGAAGGTCAGGAGAGAATTCAGCTCCCACAGCAGCTCCAGTTCAGAAAGCTCAGACACAGAGGATGGCCAGGAGGAGGAGCAGGGTGTCGCAGAGCACCTTGATGAGCCAGAGTTTTCTGGACTGTGGGACCAGGACTGCAAGGTACAAAGAACGCTCTGGGAATCCGTTCTGTTACGTTTTTCATAATTCCAATTCTGATAATTCCATCATCGTGGCAGATGGCAGATTCTAAAAGATAATTTAAATTCAAAATCAATTCAACATCAAGATCATGCTTCATGGGGAGTGTTTCTCAATTGCACTGCCACGGAGGTAAGATGGCCGCCCCCCGCTCTCTTTCTCTCTCTCTCTCTCTCTCTCTCTCTCTCTCTTCTCCCACGCTATAAATCTATGGCGACAGGCATCGCTTCTCATTGTGCTGATGCTCTTTGAGGCCTCTGCTCCGAACGCAGCAAAGTTTCACGACTTTCTACATGGGAGAAGTCAAGTAGAAAGGATATTTTCCTCCTCACGTGCAGATCAGAACAGCCGTGGTGTCGGCCTAGTTTAGTTCAGATGCCCTGTCATTGATTGCTCTGGTCTTTATGTTGGAAATGTATATGTTTTGGTGGTAAAATTGCATTAAGGTCTGATGATGTTTGGGGTTGTTAGATGCCAGATCTATCCTCAGTTTCTCTCTGGAATGTGTCAGTGGAAGTAGAAAGGACTTGGGAGTGCATGCGGATGGCATTAGGTGCAATTTGTCTCCTATCCGTGAGCCGTTGAAAGCTACCCAGAGATCCAATGAAATGGGCCTCGGAAAATTAAATTGATTGATGAGCCAGCCCTTATGTTCTGCTCCCCGTGCTCTTTGAAAACCCTGCGTACTAGCATGTGCCAAGTCTGTGCCAAGCAAAGCAACGGCATATGCAGTTTTGCGCCAATGTCTGGTAATTGACGTCTGTGCAGTCTTTTATATAATTGGATGGCTGGTCTTAGCTGCATTTGAATATCACGCACATCCAAATAACACAACCGTCAATCATTCAGTTATGTTTGCTTGAATTGTAATTAATATAAGACTCACAGCCCAAATCGTTTATGAATGGAATAGCCGCAATATCCCTGGCAGCTTCTGTAGCGGCCATTCACATTCATTGTAAATATTGTTAAATCATCTTCCTTTTGCTAACATCATTTGGTGTCGTTGTTCTGCATTTTTATTTTATTGTTTTTTTTCTGGTTATTGTTTAAATAAATCAAATTCCCCCATCTCTGGGTGACTGAGACAGCCAGCTATGATGTTAACACAAGAAGCGTATTAAGTACTGCACTGCCGCACCTTTAATTAAATAATGAATTCATATTTTCTTTTGTGTGACTTAAGGAGGGTTTAAATACGCATGGTATCAATAATGGGTAATGGCGGGGGAGGATATAAATGTTTCTTAGCTCCTCTTTTTTAGAAAATAATAAATTAGTCGTACAGCCCACGAGCTGAGCTGTTCTGGCTCCAGCTCCTGTGGTTGCTTTTGTCTTTACCCAGCAACTCATGCTGGCCTTCCCAGATGGGATTGCTCTTTTAAAACACGTCTCTTAAAGGATAGGTTTGCTACTTTACAACCCAGGTCATTAAGATGTTTGTTCCCATCAGTGGTAACAATCTAGCACAATCTCACTGAATTTACAATTGAGAAACTTCCCACTCTGCTGCAGCTTCTCACTGCTTACATGCAGTCCAACTGGGCAAACTTTTAAACCTTTTAAGTCTCTAAATTTCAAAAGCGGAAAACTCACATTATAGTTTTGCAAGTGTAATATTGTCTAGAGTAGGTTTCCAGTAGGAAGTGGCCCTGTTTCTTGTCTTTCACGGTAGCGTGGATGTAACCAAAAGAGGTGCTATGCGGAAGTGAAAAAAGTCAATAAAACCTAAAATGCACATATAACTTTTAACGCACATTTAACGTTTTCATTGTTTTAAACGTCTGCCCCATTGGACTGCATTTAAGCACAGCAAGGTTGTGCTATGAACAGTTGTATATGATGAGAACCAACAGTTTAATAAGGCCCGGGTTGAAACATAGCAAACCTATCCTTTAATGTTGATGCTGCTCAAAATCGCACTACTTGAAGCCAACATGGCAGCACCAGCCCTGGCCTGCCCAAATCCTTTGTGACTGAAGGTATTGTGTAGAAGGGACCACCACAACAAAGCTCGGAAAATCTCAGGTGAAAGTCAGCCAAATTTTGCTCTGGGTCGACTAAAAAGAACCTTCCAATCCAATCTCACACCCCCAGTGACAGCCAAGCCAGGAATACATCATCAGTGTGTGAGATTTTAACCAGTTTGAATCCTCAGTTGCCAACTTAAAAGGCGTGAGTCCAGGGCAGTATTACATTTTTAGATAAATTACATCTGTAGGGATGGGTATCGTTAAGATTTTATCTATAATACTACTGTTGCTTTATCTGTACTGTACTATAGTACTGCTCCCCACGGCTCCTGGCTGCCCCTGGAGGAAGGACGGCCAGGATGGGATAAAAGCAGAGACTATATCTCATCGTTCGCCACTCCTGCATGTGTGTCACCCTCCGCATGTGTGTGGTTAATGTGTGATCAATAAATCATTCTTCTTCTTCTTCATTCTTCTAGTACTATATTTAGCTGGGATCATATATTTTTCTCCCATTAAAACCCTCCTCTGATATTTTCGAGCTCCTATAGTGAGAAATCTTGAGATAGATTTTCATATTGTTAATTTATACATTCATTTATATTCCCTTAACATACAAATAATATCTTTAATATCTCAACACCGATGCATCACCCATGCATCGCCTACCATTGGAAGACTGCATACGATCCGAGCAATTTTCCCACACCAGAACGTTCAGCTAGGTTTGAGAAACTGTGCTCTCAACTAAACTATTTAAAACATTTGGGATTTCCTGTCGTGAAATAAATAGCTTTTTTAAAGAGAACCGCACGCTTTTGATGATGTCCACTCGATGATAACCACTTGAAAGAAGACACCTTTTTATATTTTGAGATTATTTCTCACATTATTTTCTTCCCCCATTCGCAGATTATGGTGCTTGATTCAAGCATTTTGTTTTATTCTGTGTTATTTTTCTTTTTTGGATAGGTTTTTTGCATTGTTCCTTAATTAGGGTGGACGATAAATGGCTATTATCATGCAGTCATCCAGTGGTACCATAGATGATTGGGTTAAGCTATTAAAGATATTACCATTCATTATTTTACAGTTTGAAATAAAGATAAGAAAATCTACCTCGAAACTTCTCACAGTAGGAGGTCGGAAATATCAAAGGAGAGCTTTGATTGACAACTTTGACAGTTTTCGTTCAATGTAATAAACCTCAGAATTGAATTCACGGGCGGATATCCGGACACATGTCGCTTAGCATAGCAATACATTCTAATAAAATACCTGTTTATTTTCCCTGTGTGGTTCCAGAAGGGAAGGGAAGGCATAAAAGAAGGGACTGTGACAAAGTCGGAACCAGATGATGCCAAGCCGGAGGCGCCCCCGATGCCTGCTGGGAAATCCACTACGCCTAGCAAAAGAGTTGCTTGTGGGAAGGTGTTGAAAGGGCCGCCATTCATCGGTAAACCAGAGGCCATCCACTTTAAGGTACCTGCATTTGCACTCACAATCCTGAAATAAGTGTATCACCAACATGTGCCACCTTGTCTGGCCTTTGACAATGGAACGTATCAATGGAAGGTATCAGCAGAAGTATGGAGCTTTCTTTCTTTCTGTTTGACCTGTCGCAGGACTTTGAAGTGGGGAACAGCTACAAGAGGAAAGTCGTCTTGACCAACATCAGCTACACCACATGCTACTGCAGACTGCTGGGAGTGTCTGCTCAGTTGACGGATTCCATCTCTATCATGTAAGTTTGTTTGCGGTGATTCCAATGGACAGCTTTGGTTCTTGGATTTGAAGTGACCCTTTAAGCAACATCTACATCATAGAGGTCATAGATAGAGATCACACTTTAAAGGCCGCCTTCCAGCAAATTTCACTTCTTGCTCGGGGATGTGGTTGGCAACACCATGACAGCTAGCGATTGTGCAAGCGCTGCCTAACACAGATCAGTCACCATCAACAGTGATCACACACTCTTTACCCCTCTCCCCTTTGGGAGAAGGTATAGAAGCATCAGAACCCAGACATCTAGGTTCAGGGACGGCTTCTACCCCTCGGCCATCAGATATCGGACAGCCAGTAACAATCTGTGGGGAGGACATGAATACTAAAGCTCTTCCTACATATAGACACCAGCTGGGATCACCGCACCATCATCTCCCTTCTCCTTATAAAGTCTCCACGGAATGAGTCACTCTCTCTCTCTCTCTCTCTGTTTCTCTTCCACTCTCTTTCTCTATCTCTCTGTCTCTCTTCCACTCTCTCTTTCTTTCTCTTTCTATCTGCCCACGGCCCGAGTGGAGATGCGCGTACCGCGGGTCACTCATCACGTATCACTTTCCCATTAGCCTGTTGTGACTTGATATGGTTATGTAGCCTTATCTCTTTTCCTCTCCTCTCCTCTCTCCTTCCTTTCCGGCCGGCTGAGTTGTCCTCCTCCCAAGCTACAGGCGGGTCAAATGCAGAGTTGTGTGGCCGGAGCCCGAGCCCGACTCAGAGCTGTCCGAGCGCATTTACTTTGCGGGCAACTAACTCGTCTGCGCACGCGTACTGTAGCATGTAACACGGCCGACCCTCCCTTTTCACACTGTGAGAATGAGCGGGAACGAGGTGTAGTATACTTCCTATAAACTAGTGCACATTTTGGTGGAAGTTAAGGAAAGCAGGCATGCAGACCCAGAAGGTTTTCTTGGCTTTATGTCAGGATTTGTTTTTTAACTGAAAAGTACAGTGGACTGAAACAACTATGAATATGCATGAAAACTGTTCCTCGATCCATTCTAGTGGTTCAATGAAACTCCACCAGAAACAAACCGATATCTCCAATTACTTACTCACAGTATGATATATATATATACGGACATAAAACCAGTAGCCTCCATTGACTTTCTCAGAAATAATCATTTGAACATTTGATAAGACGTAACATCTGTAATTGTAATGTAACGGGGCAATCGGCTACATTGGACAAATACACCAATGTTGCCAAACTTGATGCTCCTCCTCAGCGAGGTTTCTCAGCCTTCATGGCAGAGGGGTTTGGGTCGCTGAATGTGGAATGGAACCATTGGAATGGAAATGGAACCATTTTGGGGATATAAGCGGCATAGTTCATGGGGCGGAGTTTGAGCGTAGATGGACAGATCTGGGGGTGCGGACCATTTCCTCCGAGTCCGGTGCAGACTGCCTGTTTTGAGAGCTTGAAATCTGCTCATTTGACCATCAACAATATTCTTCTGCGCTTTCCAGCTGCCGTTGCCTGGTAACCGACTGGCGTAGCTGTAAAGCGGTAAAGGAAAAAAAACAAAGAAGCTGTTTTGGTTAACCAGCAAGTTCAGATACGTGAGGTGGGGGTTTGAAGTGTATCGGGCTCCTCCAAACCGCAAAATTCTCCAAAAGAACCACCTCGTTTCCTCCCAGTCGGCAGTCTCCAACGCACGCTTACACAACCCCGTAGTGTCTAAATCCCTCTGATTATTCACACCGAGACTAAAGCTGCAATAGCGTTTCCATTTTTTTTTTCAAACCCAGTCGTGACCAAAATGCATGCCCTCATTTACGCCGCAGGAGTACGAGAGAAAAACATGAGCATGGAACAACACACACACACACAGGGCTCATTCTCACAAGTCCATGCTTCCCCTGATAAGCTAAAAATGGCTCTTTCCGCCCCCTCCACCCACCCGGCCCCTTCCAGTAGCTGTGCGTGCGCCAGAACAGTCTTCTGACTCGCTGGGACGCGCAGCACGGGCAATACCCATGGAAAAAAAGCAGCTTTCGCCTCAAGTCTATTCTGTTGTGCTGTTGTTGTGGTTGTTCTTTTTGTATTCAGTTTTGTTACTTCGTATTGTTTCGAAACAAAAAACGTCATGCTGAAAATAAAAGTCTTGAAGACAAAATTTTATTCACAAGCAAACTAAATTCACTGGCATGGAATTGTGTGTGTGTGTGTGATTCTTTTGCTAGCTTTGATAAAATACCTCAATACTTCATTCTTCAGCTGTGTTACTTAGACAAAATGGCAAAACAAATTTTTAAGAGAACAGCAGGCTTTTAATTTTCTCCACTCTGGCAGTAGAAATTTCTAGACATCTGTCCTTCATTTAAGAAGTACATTTGACGGCGGATGTATCTAAAAAATAGAGTAAGCTACAGATAATGGACTAAACAACAATATCACTTGCTTGTTTTCATACAATTTGCTTATAGTAGTAATATTGCAATAATGTTGAATTAACTAGACTGTAGACACTGTAATAACTGTAGTAACTAATTTTGATCTACTCGTTCATAGTTGTCCATGCCTGCAGTGGCGGTTTTTGGCATAGGCGACATAGGCGGTCGTCTAGGGCGCCATCCCAAAGGGGGGGGGGGCGCAATTTGCAACCCTTGATCGGTGCACCAGCATCTGCACGCTCTGCTGTGTGTCCCCCTGTGATCTCCCTCCCTCCTGTTTTAGATGTAGTTTATTGAATCTTACTCCGTTTGGAACGAAACAAGCACCGTACGTAAGGGGTCAGGGTTTTGTATTAGAGGTATTGGCCTTCCACATTTTTTGAATTTCCAGCATTTTTAAGAAAGCTTTATTTTTTTGGAAAGTTTTAGGAAAACTAAAATTGCCTATTGCCAGATAATTTTGCTTGATTTAAGTATTTTTTTTCCCAAATGTTTATTTATTTTTATACTTTTTAATTTAATTTAATTTAATTCATTGATGGTCATGGGATTGTCAAGTCAAGTCAAGTTTATTTATATCGCCCTTAATCACAATACAGTCTCAAAGGGCTTCACAGACCCACATTTCACAGAGAAATCAACCAGGAAAACTCCCAGAAAACCCGAAGAAACCTGGGGAAGGGTGTACAGAAGGAGGAATCCCCCTTCCAGGATGACCAGGCTGCAATGGATGCCGAGTTGTGCCAATTGTGGATTGGCTTTCAGAGCCGGCAGTTTAGCGCAAGGATCTTTTTGCTCTGTTGAGCTGAATAATGAATTTCTTTTTCCCTAAATTTGCTTCTTCTTCTTTTTTTTTTCATTTGAAGGTGAGTTTTACACCGACCACCAGGTTTTTAGTCTTCTTCCAAAGGTTCCACTGAGCCCCAGATTCCTTTAAATCGCTTCCAGATCACGGCTGGGCGGCCTCGTCAGCTCGACTTGGCCCCCATTTCAGTTTTTTTTTAATATAATTTTTTTGGAACCATGTCGTCAGCCCAAAAAACAACACAAAATATGCCTTGGAATTAAAATCTACTTTGATGAACTACAGTATTAAATGATCATTTATAGTCACATTTATATTAAATATAACACTAATAAAAACACCTGTGGTATATTTTGTTAGTAACTAGTATATTTGATGTCATTATAAACCTTTTTAGGTTTTTAGAGATTTAATGTTATTCTGCACTGAAAAATACAAAGTTATAATTACATAAAATACATAAGTTATATAATATAGTTGCAAAGTTTATATTATATTTCCATCCATACTGCTGCCTTTTAATTTAATGTATCTTGTATATTTCTATGTATTGGGCTATTAAAAAATAATAATTTGGGGCTATTTTTGCGTATTTAGCCCTTTTTTAGACCGCAAGTCGTAACGAAATACAGGAATATTAACAGAAGGGAATTCCACCAGGTTCAAATCAAAACACAGAGCCGCTTGATATAATTACCAAGACATAATAATAATAATAATAATAATAACAGTATAATTCAGTATCCTATTTAATCCGGACTGATTTGCCGCTTCCTCACACTTCTTCCTCCTCCCGTCGTGCGTTTCAAACATATTATTTTAATCTGTCTGAATTCTAAGCGGCCTCCCGCCTCCTCTGCGCCTCTCACTCCTCATCGATCGTCTGGGCTCCCATGCCTCAAAGAGCACTGCGAGTTTCGGAGGCACGTGTTGAGGCATGAGTTTGAAGGAAGAGCGAAATTCTAATTCTTGCCACAGTTTTCCACCCCGCCCTGGGGTTGACTCTTGACCCAGGACTCAGGAACCCCTCTCCCTCTCTCTCTCTCTCTCTCTCTCTCTCTCTCTCTTGCTCTTTCTCTCTCCTCCATTTCAATGCTGCTCCTCTTCTTTTCATAGCAACACTGCCAGGCACTTGCAGAGGCAACTCGGGTCTCCGTGTTGCTATGGATATATCACATCCATCCCTTGCGTCGGGTTTGACTGTTGTTGCTGCTGCACAACTGTGGGAGTGAAGTCATGCGCAGCCTTTCACACACACTCACACACACACATACCAGCACAGACCAGTGCATCATATAAATCTCTGTGTTCTTCGTAATGTCATATTTTGATAAAAGTTGTGACATGATATTTCCATACCCATAATTTATGATACAGACAGCTCTACCAAAAGAGCAATGACGAGTCTCATTTACAGTAGAAACCTGTATATCTGAGTTTCCATAATCCACTGGCTACGTTGGAGGACAGTTACCAGGCAATGGCAGCTGTGAAGCGCAAAAGAATAAGTGTACTGTGTATGTACTGTAATGTGTATTGAAAACTTTACGACTTTATTGGTTAATGCACCTGACAGGACTCTTCGGAGGGGCGGGGGATCCGACTGTCGGAATGCGATTATCATTCTCATATAGGAGGCTTAAAGCACACAGGCTACGGTGAAAGTTCCTGTTCCAGATTGCTTCTTACAAAGTTGTAATGTATTTATTTTATTTGAATGGATCACACCGTGTGTACGTAGGATATTCATATGTTTCTTTCTGGCAGAATTCACATAAACCACTTAGATTGAAGTGGTAATCCGTAAGATTGTTTTGATTGAATTGATTGATTTAGATTTTGTTATCTTGCACTTTATAAGAGACAGCCATTCGATGTATAAGAGTTATGCACATGCTCCTGTACAGTATATGCTGTTTCCTTTGTTGGTGGCGGGGTCCGCCTTTCCCGGCAACATGGTAAACCTGGGTATTGGGGGGGAAAAACAACTTTGCACTTCCAAATGGAATTCTGGGTATTCTGGGTATTCTGGGTAGAGTAATCCACACAACAGAGAAAATGTTATGGATTGACACTTTAAGAGCAGTCTCAGATGAACAAAGTTCTACTCTATTGCATTCAAGGTTTTTGTTTGGTTTTAATGCATGTGTTTTTATTTATCTATTGCTACTGTTGTTGTGTTTCAGCTTTAACCCTCCGGGTCCCGTGTTGCCAGGGATGACCTGCTACATGCAAGCTGTTTTTCAGCCCACGGTCAGTCACAACGCTGTTCCACTAGATGTCCAGATTATTTATAGACCGCCTATGTTGGCTATAGGGAGTGCCGCCCCTGGTAACCCTGTTTCAGTTGTTTGTTTTGTTAATGTATAGGAACCCTATTTCTGAGTCCAGGCATTTTATTGTGTTAGGTTTATGGCAACCCTGAGTCGGAGTCTGTTATTTGAGTTAATGTTTTTTTAATGTCACAGCCTGACTTGGAAGAGTTCTGTTTGTAAAAATGAGAGACTGTTGAGTAAACCCCACTTCCGCACTGAAGGATCTTGGGATGTTTAAAAATGCGAGGAACGAGGTATTTTGACATTTGTAAATAACGAGAAGGCGATCTTCAAGTCCAATTTGTTCTACCAGAAGTGAAAATATCACAGCATGCATTTTTCTTTTTCACATTCTAGTCAAGGTCTTTATATCTCATATACCTGTATAACATCCGATAAACTGGGACAAGGCGAGATGTTTACGATGTAAACATACGATGCAAACTCATCCCATTGTAGGTCAACAAGGATTTGGAAGGAGAGGTCTGCTTTAAATCGGACGTCGGCCCTTTCTCTGTGCCCATCAGATGCGTGATAAAGAAATGTGATGTAAGTAAAGCACCTCCCACTTTGATTATGCAGGCCCAGTGCAAAAGAAAATCAAGGTCCTGAAAGCTCTGTTTTCGGCAATGTTAGTCTTTTTTCTAGTTTTTATATCTATTGTCAAATGCGTATTTAAAACAAGATTCTTATGCACACAGGCAACAATTAAAGTGGTAATCCATGAGGTTATTTAATAAACCGAAATTCCATATAAAAAAATTTTTTTTTAGCCAGCGCTTTTTAAGATTGTGTGTGTGAGTGTGCGCTCCTCTACAGTATATGCTGTCCCCAGTGTTGGTGGCGGGGTCCGCAAGAATGCAAAGATTGGGCTCGGGAAGAAGGCACGCTTTTGAGAAAACCCTAGTGTCGGTTAGGCAATCTTAACCCTAACCCTAACCCTTAGACTGAACATGAGGGTAAACACACATGTTGAAATATTTTCTTTTTTTAAATTTTGAATGGAATTCTGGGACTTTTAATCCATCCAACACAGACACGTTTATGGATTTCCACTTTAAATACACCATTTTGGCTGAATTAGGAACAGGTTTCATGTATTTTCATTCAAGTTTGAGCCAACCAAATATTTCAGTTTCGCTCCCGTAGGGGTTCAGATGGAAGAGTCTACCGTATTTCAAAAAAAAAAACAAAAAAAGACAATTATGAGAATTATTGAAAATTGTCTGTTGTTAATAATAACATGCTGTGCTGTTCATTCCCTTTGATCTCCTTGTGCGTTTCTCCTCCTTCTGCCAGCTGGGAGTGGACAGCCGCCTCATTGACTTTGGCACGCACGTCGTGGGCCAGACCATTTCACAGACCATCACCTTGACCAACGGGGGGGCCTTGGGTACCCACTTTAGCGTGGACACTTCCGGGCCTCTCGGTCCAGAGAAAAGCCGCGGCTCGGCGATTCCCCTGGCCCCTGCGCAGACCCAGCAGGTCAGACTGCGGGGACTTCTTGCCGTCACATCAGCTGTTTATGAGGACAAAATAAAATCCAGATTGAAATATCATGAAGTACTGACAAAACCCTGGCAGCATAGAGTGTTTTTTTTTATATTTGATCTTTTGGTGACAGGAGGCTAGAGGTCAGAATGAGTCACCTGACAACCAAAAGAACATTGAATCCATGGGCACAAGAGAACCCCGCTCTCCCAAACAATGGAGTCAGGAGCAGGCAGGTAAACTCTATACACACACACACACACACACACACACACACACACATCTGAGGTTTCAGTAAGATTTTTGTATAGTTGGTGTGATTTGCTAAGGTGGAAAGAATATACAATACAAATCTGGCAATGTACGATAAACCTAATGATAAACAATAAAAATAAACCTAAAACATAAACAAGAAACAAGAAGAATTTGGCAATGTACAATAAACCCAATTCTCTGAAAGTAGCAAATTAGATTACATAAACAGTATTAATAGCAAAGTATGAGTAGAATTTCAGACCCAGAAACATTCTCAAATATCTACTCAATTATTGCAATTTTTTACTTATGATGATTTGTGTGTGTGTGTGTGTGTGTGTGTCAGAGGCATCAGGTCCCGGTCCAAAGTCTGCTGCTGCTGGTGGTGATGGTGACGTGTCCTCAGAGCAGGCTGAAGCTCTATCAGACCAGACTGGCTCAGACACGGCGGACATCTCCTTCGGAGAGGTACCGAAGGAGAAACACTCCATCTGGCCTTTTACCGGCGATGGCTGAGAAACGTAGCAGGAGGAATGAGAAATTACAGTGGTACCGGAGACTTTGGTAACATGCATTGTCTTTGCAAAATAAGCACTACGGGACATAGATAGATGCTGAAATGAAATGGCAATATGCCAATAAACCTAAGAATTAGCTGAAAAATTGGCAATATACACCTAAACATGCATTGCAATTTGCATAAATTAACAAAAGTCAATCAAATAAACGTAAAGATTAAATAGATATTTATTTATTTCTTTTTCATTAGCCTTTGCACACTCTACATCTATATTTTCAGTATGTTCTGTTCGAAATGAGAGTCCAGACTTACAACCGGAGTCAAATTCCTTGTATTTGTAAGCATACAGTATATGTAAGCAACCAGTAAAGCCTGATTCTGATGAATACATTGAAATGAATGTATTCATCAGAATACATTCATTATACATTAATGTATGTATAATAAAAACTATTTAGAAAGCCCTGGTGAATGGCGAACCTGCCCTTTAATTTAGCCACAAGATTATTGAATGATATATAATGATATTTTTTATGATTACTTGTTTTATAGTTTTATATATACACACACACACACACATGCATCGTTTTTTAGCCCTAACTGTCACG
>OMKR01044823.1:0-12610 GCA_900302355.1 Cyttopsis rosea | reverse complement strand
TTCTCGTCTGAATCTGGGCAAAGTGAACTTGCCAAAGAATCCCTTTTAAGTAGCTAGTAATCTTGTGCTGTGTCTTTGAGCTTCATTTTTTCCCCTGATTAGGATGTTTGTATGGGGAAAGAAATCTAAAATCTGAAATAACAAACAAACAAACAAACAAAAATAAAAAAAAAAAAAAAAAAAAAAAAGGAGAAAAAACAAAAACACAAGGATGAAGTTGAACTATCACCGAGGCGCAGTAGAATTGTGATGTGGGTATTGGGTAAAACGGACTTCTTGGACTCGTTGAAGTCTTGGACACGTTGCGTGCACTAGTCCAAGACTGTCGGCCGGTTGCTGCTGTAAAGGAGATTCATATCCGGAAAACTACCAAATTAAAAAAACGCACTACTCCTTGGACATGTTTCAAAGGCTGAGAAAAGAAAATGAGTGGAGACGGGTTAAAAGGGGGACATCAGGAGTGCCCTGGCATGACAAGGATCCTGTGCTGCAGTTCCATAAGTGTGTGTGATTGTGTTTCTTCCTCAGTAGATTCGTCCTCGGCTTCTGCTGCCTCTGGTTCCAAATCCTCGGCCCCGGCCGCCCCTGAAGCCTCCGCGTTGCTCTGCAATCACAACGGACAGACTGTGAGCGTGGAGGAGGCGATCAATATCAACATTCTTGGTTACTTGATTTGTTTCATCTTTTGGGTTTAACAAGATTCAGATGATGCGACACGCAGCCTGCTTCGCCGTCACGGTGCGATCCACGGAAGTACTGCCTTCATCTACAGCCAGATAAATCTATTCATGCTCACATTGTCACACAACATGATCAAGACGTGCTGTATTTCTGACCCTGAACGGACTTCAGAGCCCATGGCTTTAATCGGCAATCTCCCAATTTAATGTCTGGCAACATGAGCTTTTCTCTTTTTCTGTCAATTTGTGACCAAAGAAAAGGAAGAAAGAAATCACAGTCTTCCGAGGTCTTTAGTGGGATGATCCCATCAAGGAAGATAATTTATCCATTTACCTATTCCTTCTGATTTTATTTTATTTGAATTAAGATAACAGCTTAAAGCTGGAACAACGTTGGTCAATGTTGAATTAAATAACCCTAACCCTAACACCTATAGAGGACAAGTAATGAAATCAATAAGCCATTGAACTAATTTAGGTTTCATATCATTAAATCTAATAATGTACAATTGTGTACTTATTAAGTCCTTTCAGCCCAGTAAAGAACTTGTGTCACAATTTCTGTCTGCCAAATCGAATGATTCTAGATGAACGCAACTTGCTGTTAAAACCCAAAATCCAGAGAAAGAGGCCTTTAACTGCAGTCTCACCCACTACATTGAATTAATTAAGTAAACTTTAGGGCTGGATTCAGTTAAAAAACAAACAAACAAAAAACACAGGACAATATCATTGAGAAAAAATAAATAATCACTCAGCTCAATATGCAATATCAAAACAAAAAACAAGGAAGGTATGAGCACGCCTCACCGTGGGTATAGTTGCCAATGGTGGCACTGTACTTGCCGCTGGGGGGGTTGTAAATCTGCCGGGCGTCTCTTCGGGGCAGGGCAGGGATCGGTTTCTTCATGGCCCCAGCTGCACCCATCTCCTCACCTGACGGACGCTTGGGTCTGGAAAAGGTTTGGACACAACTAACTCAAGCGATCATGAACCTTAGCGATCAGTAGATGTATTTTAAGTTTAGGTCCTATCTAAAGGTCTTTGTGTCGGTACATTTCCTGCTTGTGGCACCACTGATAAAAAGGTACTTGCATGTCGGGCTGCTGGAATTCAGCTACGTCATTGATGATGTCAATGCCGCAAATGCGTAAATTTGGCTATTTTCGGTTGATGTGTCGTTATTTGAAAGAACTTTTTGATCCACTGAAAATAAAAGCTGTCTCTTTAACTACACTGGTGCTAATTTGTCACATGAGCGGGGCGTGTAATGACACGGGGCACTGTGGCTGTGCGGTACAAATTTTCAAAGGCAGCAGCTGCAACGCGCTCCAACATCATGAATAAAGTGTACAGATTTTGGACCAAAAGTGTCCAGTGTGAAGGGAAATATCAAATTAAACAAAGTGCTTTGTTCCTTTGTGCTTTTAATCAATATTTATTATTTTTGCCGACAGTTTAAGTTTGTTTGGCAATTAATATTATTATAGTTTAATGCCGGACTTGCCTACCTACCATAGCAGGCTGTTATATGAATTAATACTGTAAATGACAAATTTCAATTTCTGGATGAAAATAAGACTAATTGATAACAAAATAAAGATAGTAAAGCTGAGCTACTTTTAAAGACTGGTAATTAAAGGAAAACGTCAATTTATTTTAACCCATGGCCGATTTTTTCCAATCATTCAACCTGGGTTCTCCCTTAATAAGTCATTTAATCAATGTATAACTAATAAGGTATAAGTTCCAATCCAAAAAAACATTTCTGAGTATGATAATCAGGAATGGTTCTTTATAAGATGTTTCCATCTTTAAAATAATAAAGGTTCTTGTCATTTGGAGGTCATTGTATCTGGGAGAGTGACTATCAAACTCACGCTACTGCCTCCGTCTTCTGGACTGGCTTCCAGGAGAGTGTGACTGTGCTCTTGTACGACGGAGGATTGTGGAAGAGATCCTGAAAAATAAAATTGTAGTAAGTCAGAGGGAGAAAATAAAATAAACGCTGTGATTTGACATGTGGATTCAGATGGTTAATATCTTACCTTGATGAGGACATTGATGTTGTTGGTGATCTTGAGAGCCACCACTTTGATCTTATTCTACAGACAGGCAGAAGATAAGATATTTTACACCCAAGCAGAAAGAACATGAAACGATGTACAATCAACAGCTGAATTTGCTCACAGTAATTTCCCGGATAGCAGCTCAGACACACCAGTAACTCCAATTTCTTTTAGTGGGCCACCACAGTGAGCTGATAAGCAGACATTCTTACCTCTTCTGTTTTCAATGCGTCGCCCGTCTTGCCTTGTAGTGCGACTCGTAACTGCCTGATGTATACTTGCAGGCCCCTTGCAAAGTACTGTAACCTGTTGGACCACAGAAATACTTTGAGTTACATGGCATAGATTCCAATAGAAAAATAAATGTATCTATTTGTCATTTAGTTTTATTCTACTTGGGCAGTGTAAACAAACAAACAACTATTTAAATAACATTGAAAGAGAACACGGGTCAGTTTTACAGAGCAGAACCAGGATACCTTGTATACTTTAAGTGACAAAAACATTTTAAAAGCCACAGCTAGATCAACCTTGAGTTATGTAATTCACATGTAAACTACTCACCAAACTTCTCTTCTCAGAAAAAAATCTTCTCACCTGATCTTGAAGTCTTTGAGGCGCTCAGCGTCCACCTTGTCCAGGAGGAAGTCTGGCAGCTTCCTGCCCAGCTGGTGGAAGCTGAAGAGGAGACACTCCACATAGCTGAACTGTAACTTGGGCTCTTCACTCACTGCGTTCTCCCCATTCTCTCCTTCCTCAGGCGGCAGGGGCATGTATTCCTACACAGACAGGCAAAGTGAAGTGGAAAGAGGAGACACCATCATCCTCCTGTTGAACAACTACTATGATAATTACACAGCTTTTTGTCAGTGAAGGGCTACATTTTACTGTAATTCATTCTGCAGTAATCAATGGTGTTTTATATGGCTCCATTTCACCATTACTACATATTGACATTGAGCCAGTGAACACAGGATGCAAATATTGCTGTCAGGTTGGGAGCAAAACAAGTAACGACTTTGACTGTCTGGCAGTATGTTGGCTTTCAAGTGAATGGACAAGGTGAACCACAGGATCCCTGTGAGCCAATTTGCAAAGAAAGCACAAACCATAAACTTCTGCTCTCGTACGTCACACGAGGGATTTAGGTGCGCTGCGACCTTGTGCATTGAAGTATGGAAAGAGTAGGTGCCAACTCCCCCATTAGGCTACTACAGAGTTATCAATTACAAACATAAAGGACAATCCAAGGTGGCCTCACACTTTAGATGGGTGAGTCATTCAATTCCACAAGACACTCACATCTTACACATTTACATATAATTAAGAGATTCATTGACATGACAAGACAGATTACTGCCATAGTTACTTCCTGTTTGTCATTCAGGTGGGCTGCTCAGCATTATAGATTACTTATGGGAAATGACATGAACAAAATGGGTTACAATGGAAAATGATGAATTTGCATTGGGTAAATTATTTTGTGCAAAAGATTTTTTTTTTATCCCTGAAATAATGATAATAAAGGTGTATAACTAGTTGCCAATGCTTCAACATGCTTTCCTCTGCATGTAAGTGCAGCAGGCCATGCAGCTCAATTCTTACCAGCAGCTTGGTAAACAGCATGTTAAGGTTGGACTCCAGTTTCTCCATATCTCCACAGAACGGACTCATCTCAGCCATCAGCTTCAGCACCTACTCGCACACAAACACATACACACTTTAACAGATACTCTCAGAGCGCTAATGAGAAACAGTGCTACATGGTGCAGACTAATGAACCATTAAGAACGTAGTTGGCCGACACCTCTCCTGACAGGCGGCTGCCACGCTGACTTTGTTTACTGTTGCAACCGTTCACCAAATGTCAGACAGCAGGAACATCGCTCTCTCAATAGCATGCGCATCTTTTAAGGAACAACGTGATGATTCATGACGACGAGTATCTGACTTAATCCGGGGAAATAATTTTTTGCTTTAGTCCCAATATTTACTTGCAACTTAAACATTTACCAGCAGGCTATTGTTTGTTATCCAACATGACTGATGCTGGGTACCAAACAACAGCTTACTGTGCGATATTGTTACTCAAGATTTCAGAGGAAGGAGTAACTTCATCAATACACAACAAAAAGCACAAACCTCCAACTGAATGTCCAGTTCTGCCACAGGACTGGTCAGCGTGCTGAGATTGGGCAGGACGTGTTCACAGAAGTAAGTCACAAAGCGTGTGGAATGGACATTTTTCTGGAAAAGTGGTAAAAACACAAAGAAATTGGAAGTCAAAATATTTACAACATGCCCTTCTCTCCTTTACCCCTTTTCCACTGCACAAAAAACCCGCTAACATCCAGCTCCGTGTGGAGCTGTGTGCCAGACGAGGTTGGATGGACAGACACATCTCCGCTCATTCATTCATCAGGTAGACAGGTTCCCTGTGCGTGCGCCTGGAGACGTCTCCAAGTGCATATTAAAGAATACAAAAAAATTATAATTAAGAAATAATTTCATAAATAAATTAAAAACAAATTAAATCCAAATGGCAGAGAGGGAGCAAGTGTGTGAGGCTGCGTGTCCGCAACCTCTGTCCTGTGCAGGAGTTTCACTTTGCTTGCTTGAAAAAGGCAACTTGGTATAAGATTCGGAGGGTCTCACCAAGAAACACAGCGACGCAATGAAAGATCCCACCGGTAGTGGGATCTTTCCTGTCCGCCCAAGCCCGACCTATTATAAACCCTGAAATAAATAAACGAAGCAATGAATAAATTAGTAAATATACGCCCGATTATACAGCGCGTGATGGGCGCACCTCCGGGTGTCATGTCTCAGACCCGGACAGACAAGCTACGCCACTTTTCCGTCATGTTTGTGACGTCGAACGTGATGCACCAGGGAAAAAAAAAAAAGGGCAAAACTCGGCTCGCCTCCTGGTAATGGGAACGGCGTCAATCGGCTATTTTTACCGGTTTACCCGTGGTTAAAGGAGCTGCATATACGCGGCAATTTTGGTGAAAAAGCAGTGCGTTTACATTTAAGGGAAGATCTCGCAAATAAACAGAGGAGATAAAAATAAAATAGCACATAAAGTAGTAATATTAGAATTTTCAAATCGTTTCAGAAATTGAAACAATATCTACTATTCATCTCTCCATCTTGCCACTTTAGCGTTATTAATTAGATCTGTGTTATTTGCGATTCCTTTTTTTTTTCTATACTATTAATCACAATTCAAAGTCCACAGGAATATCTGATAAAATATAGTGAAATTCCCAGCACCACAGGAGGTGTTCCATTGTCGTGGAAAAAGATTGCGTGGGATTTCCACTCACGGAGAAAAGGGGCAGGGCCTGTCGTGTGCACTGCAGCAGGCGGTCCACTGTGTCGGGGTCAGCCGGGTTGAGGGCTTGTTCCAGGAAGGCTTGTTCAACCACCAGTTCCACCAGCTGCTGCCGCCCGCTCACCGTCTGCATCACCCGCAGGCCCGACACCACACGCATCAGCAGCACAAACTCCTCACCCGTCACGTCTTCCAGCACCTGTGGAGAGAGAAATGCGACCTTTAGATTCACCTCTCAGCATAGCGCTTTACACCACAATGCAAGAGCACGTTCCGTCAGTTTGCAACAAGGGATGGAAACGAGGGTGCAGAAACCTTGACTAAAAAAATCTTGATAATTGTATGCAAAGTAATGCTTAAAGAGAACATCAAAATTAGATTTGTGCATGGACAGAATTCATCTGACTTTAATTTCACCACCAGAGTTTTTTTCCTATGGCTTGAAGATACACTTTGATAAAAATGTGGATGTGCAAAGAGATACAACTTGCAATTGGCAAGTATTTTTACACAACTGTTAATGATATGAACCGTTTTATATAGATATTATGTATAAAAAAACGGACAAATCGCAAGTGTGCGAGTCGTCAGAACTTGTCATTTTCCCCAACTTTGTACCTTATGAGCAAACAGTTTGGGTGTCCATTCCTTAAATTTGATCCAAAAGACCTTTATCAAAGTCACATTCAGCAATGCAAGCAAATAGAATTCTGCCATTAACCAAGAAGGCACAAATGCATTTCTTCTGTATCAAGTTCACCTTTTTTGTCTCCGTGAAGATGTAATCCTCCACCTCCTTAGTCATGATGTCCTCAGTCAGGGTTTTAAGTTTAGCTGATAGGAACTTTATGGCCCTCTCCCGAACAATATCCTCCTCTCCCTGTAGGATTTGGGAAAATAACCCCCCTAGAGTACCTGAATAACAGAATAGCAAAGTAGGGAGAAAGCTCTTTACATTACTTAGAATGGGAACTACTCATGACACACAACTGTGGTTATCAGCCAAAGAGTTACACAAAGATTGTTACAGTAGTAGTGTTCAAGAGAAATTGGAGTGGACCAACATGGGGGGCTTGGCTCAATGCAGCCACACACAGCGATGTAAAAACTTACCCTTGGCATCAGTCTTCAAAATTGAAATAAGTGATGTATTCACTTGGTTAAACTCTGCTGTGTCATCTGAAAAAAGAAAGAAACAAAAAGAAGCTTGTACACAAGTCTAACCAAAGTGTCAACTCAAATTGTATCACAATAACAAATATTTAGGTAAAGAAATCCAGTACCGGTCTGGAGAAGCTGGGTGAGGATGTCTGCTACCCTGAGGATGTTCTCCCCTGTTGCAAAACGTGGAAGCTCTTTGATGGCCTGCCGCCGAATCTGGACACAGACAAAGACATACTCTTTCTCAAACTCTCTGCCATATTTACATTTTAATTAAAACCACACAAATGTCATCTGCAGTGAAATAACTACATTTATACAATTGGTTGTTCCATGCACGCACTACAAATTGGAAACAGATTTTTTTTTTAACATGAAGAGCATCTACCATGTCGCGGGTCAGCCTCTTTCTCAGATTCAAAATTAAAAGTTAAGCTAAAAAGGCTCTAGCTATCTACATTCATGCCTACAGCTGACATGTGCCATAATTTTGAGCAGCTCTTGCGGCCGGACACTTCAGATGATCGATATTGAGCCAGATTTTTCGACCTGATCAACCACTGCTTTCCAAGATTGTTAGAATGGGATAAAAAGGCAATTGTGCCATCACCATGCAGCGAACCACACACACTATGGAAACACAAAAACTGTAATTGTGACGAATGCGGACCAGTTTCAACTTCAGGAAATAAGGAGGCAAAATACTCACTGAAACGTCTTCATCTTCACACAGGTCGAGCTGGGCATTAATCGCTGCATCAGCAAGCTCTGGGAAGCTGCTGAAGAACTTGGGAATAAACTGTGCTGCCAGACGCTTCTCCTTAGGGCCACCCTTCACGCCATCCAAGATCACCTGGTATGCATCTTTATGCTGCAGAGGAAACGGGGGAAGAAAGAGCGCACTATTTTGGCAACGTCTTTCTGTTGATTGATTTCAGTGAGATTACATTTACATTCAGTGGTGCTGAATGTATTGGTAGGAATCAACAGATTCTCTTGTGATTCTCTTGTGACCAATTTACTGTAACCTGAGTGAGAATCTAAGTAGAGCTGCACCTAACGATTATTTTCATTATCAATTAAGCTGTCGATTAGTTTCTCGATTAATCGAATATCCGTTTTGTCCAGAAAACACTGAAAACCGTTGATAGCCGTTTCCTAAAGCCTGAGGCGAAGTCCTCAAATGTCTTGTTTTGTCCACAACCCAAAGATATTCAGTTCACTGTCAGACAGGACTAAAGAAACCAGAAGATATTCACATTTAAGAAGCTGGAATCAGAGAATTTCTTCTTAAAAAAATAAAAATAAAAACACTCAAAACGATTAATCGATGATCAAAACAGTTGGCGACTAATCGATTAATCGTTGCGGTAAGTCTAGCAACAGGTACAGGATTCAAGACAGTTGGATCTGATGCAGTGAAATGGTGAATTTCCAAAGGCTGAGTAAAACAAAGTAGGTAGAGCAATAAAAAAAGATATAAAAGATATATATGATATATAATCTAAATGAGAAAAATGGAAATACAAAAAAAAAAAAAATCAAAGATAGAGGAATAAAAATGTATAGCAAAACGTGCGTGTATACAAACGTGTGCGTAGTATACAGACACGTTTGTATACACGCAGACACACACGGTCTGAATTAAATGTTTATTGGAGCCTTGTTTTATAATAATCTCGTTGATCGTAAACGAGTCGTTTCTCACGATCATTTCTATAACATGGCACCAGCACACGACGCGTCTGCGGGAGCTAGCCCGCCACGGTTAGCTTAGCATGTTTAGCAGCGCGATGAAAGGTTCGACTCCCTTTCAGAATCGTCGTCCTTTGACGAGTCGCTCGACTTTCACGTCCTTGATCCGGTTTGGTGGAATCGCGCAGATCCTCACAAGAGTCGTTTCGGCAGAGATCCAGAATTGTGAATCACAGGTGGAGTTTCTTGGCCTTTTTCTCTTTTTTCTAGTAGTTTTAGTCCCCAGTGATTCTTTTCAGCTTTGACGATTCACTCTTGCCGGTGTAGTGCCAAAAAGAGTGACCGTGTGCCAAAAAGTGATTGCTGTCCGCTGGCCATAATCTTGTCAAACAGAACCCTCACGAAACGAAATCAAGTCATTTTGAGGCAGAAACAACCTTTCGGTCGCAAGGTAGGAGGTGCGATCACTTTTTGGCAAGTGCAAAACTACATTGTATGGGTTGTACTGGCACAAAAAAGGTATTTCAACTGGTAAAGACTGGGTTGCAACGAACGATTATTTTCATTATCGATTAATCTGTCGATTATTTTCTCGATTAACCGATTAGTTGTTTTGTCCATAAAATGTCCAAAAATGCTGATCGCCGTTTCCCAAAGCCCAAGTCCTCAAATGTCTCGTTCTGTCCACAACCCAAAGATATTCAGTTTTACTGTCACACAGGACTAAACCTGTGGAACCAGAAAATATTCACATTTAAGAAGATGGAATCAGAGAATTTGGAAATGTTCTTCTTAAAAAACGTGGCTCAAAACGATTAATCGAGTATCAAAACAGTTGGCGATTCATTTAATAGTTGGCGACTAATCGATTAATCGTTGCAGCTCTACTATAACCCGTCAAATATGACCATCAAGAGTGAAATCAAGTCATTTTGAGGCAGAAACAACCTTTCAGGCACAAGGTAGGAGCTGCGATCACTTTTCGGCAAGTGGAAAACTACATGTTACTGGTTTTGGCACTTAAAAAAAGAAGGTATTTGAACTGGTAAAAAGGACTGGATGGGCTACAATCTTTAAAATACAACCCCCGTGAAGGAACACGAGACATTTTGAGGCATAAATAACCTTTCAGTGACGAAGTAAGATGCTGCGATCACTTTTTGGCAATTGGTTTACGGCGGGCGTTCTGGCACGACACCGGAGTGACACCCGACCCCCCCTCGAGTCGTTGAAACGATTCGTTCACCAGGAACGAATCGTCCGGGAGCCTCGCGCCGCTAGCACGCACATCGCGGTTATGTAAGAAAGCGCTAAGCGGTGTTTTCAGCTTCCCTGGCGCCCGGGTGGACCGACGCGACGGCCGGGCTCACATTGCAACAGATTCGGGGTTAATCCGTTTTTATCAGACGGCCGGAGGGCGGGTGTGGGGTGCGCGGACGGACCTGACTGAGGTTCTCCTTAGCGTCGGCCAGGATCCCGTAGTTGCGGTACAGCTCCTCCACGGTGGCCGCCATCTGTCTGCTACGGTTGAGAGCGCCGAACGAATCCGCAGATATCACGTTTTTCGCGGCGATGCTGTCGGTCGGTCGGCGACCGTTGCTCAAACGACACGGTGCGTTGGAAAATATCTCATTCGCAAGGGAGGCGGCGGAGGAGCGAAGAGGAAGATTCCAGAAAAGCCGCGAATGAAACCCCCCGCTTCTCGGTTCCCGCGACGTGCTATCGCTAGGCTAATGCTAGTGCTACGGGAGGGCGAGCAGTACGCACGCGCGAAATCAGCAAACCGGGAAGCGGCTCCTGAGCGCACGTGACCGTGGTCCCGGAGTTGAATTCTCGCGACAGCAGCAATCGGCGAGCGTGACCGATTTTATTTAACTTTTATTATTATTTTGGAGTCGGCGGCTCTAGTTGTATTGTGTTATTATTCACATTTAGGCCAATGAGCAACATATTGATATTAAACAAAATTTTTTTTTAACTTGACTTTCAAAACTGACAAAGCGCAGATATCCCATAATGCTTATTCATAGAGCACGGAGGGAGCTCCAAGTGGATTATATATGGAAGTGATGGTATATGTCACACATATTTCACATTTTTTAATAATAAAAAAAATATATAAACCAAATATCAATGTATCAGTCGTAGAAATATCCTGCAACCCAGTGTGCATATCAAGTGACCCCATGTAAGGTCACGACCCCAAGGTTGAGACCCTTGGCTCTCAGGATAATAATGTTTCATTTAAATGAGAAATGTGTCATAGCATTGTAAACAAAACAAAAAGAAAAAGAAGAAGAGAGAATTAGAACCCCATGAGGGCTACACAGTTTAATGTATTTTATCATTCAGATCTCGTTTGCATTTGACTTGGTAAGTGCAGATTGTCTCCCATTCTTCATTGTTATATCCAACACGAGCACTTTCTTCATGTAAATAACAATAATCATTATGTAAAAAAAAAACTTCTTCCACAGACAATTTATTTGTAGCTGTCATATCAACATTGGCATCAAGTCTGTACACGGGAATCCCTTTGGAGACAATGGCCCTTATGTGAAGCACAATAGAACAAGGACAATAAACAATGGACAAACAAGATATCATAGGAACCTGATTCCAGCTCCAAACTGGACCCCGTCACATATTCTGTAATGACAAGAAAAACATTTTAACTCTTATTGACATCAAAATTAAGTTGGAGACAGAAGTACTTGCACAGTATATTATAGTTTGGCAACACTTTGCACCCTTTGTTATTGTTTGCTTATAATGGTGGCTTTCTAGAATTCTAAGTGTATGTTCTCCAATACATCAAGGTCATATTTTGTCTTCATTTCTTATTTAATATAATATTTTTAGTATTATAAAGCCTTTAAGTATTATTTAAGCTTTTAATGCATCAATCTGAGCCAAATTCATTGTATATGTAAATGTGCTTGACCAATAAAATTTACTTTTCAGTCAGATTGGAATTTGATCGCAACTTAGATAAGCACATGTGAGATGAGCTTTTGGGATCAATGTGGCTAGTGTCAGCTGGTTTAAGTATCCGTACTTGTCTCCGCTCTGGACTCCCATGGGAATACAGTAGTTGAGCTCCAGCCTGGCGATGTTCCCCAGACGCAGCAGGATGCCAGCTCCGTATGACCAGCGGATACACTCTGCGAGCTTCTTCAAGTGGGCATGGGGGCCCTCACCTACACACAAAACACAAATGCAAACAAACTCAGCCTCATAATGGCAGAACACCGCCAAGTACACTGCTCAAAAAAATAAAGGGAACACTTAATCATCACAGTATAACACCAAGTCAGTTAAACTTCAGGGATATCAATCTGTCCATTTAGGAAGCACAAGTGATTGTGAATCAATTTCAGCTGCTTTGGTGCAAATGAAATGGACAACAGGTGCAATGGAGAGGCAAAAGCAAGACAACCCCCAAAATAGGAATGGTTTTACATGTGGTGGTCACAGACAATTGCTCTTTCCTTATCCTTCCTGACTGATTCTTCTCTAGTTTTGTGTTCTGCTAGTGTCCTTGTCACTACTGGTAGCATGAGGCGGTACCTGCAGCCCAATCATGTTGCACAGGTAGTGCAGCTCCTCCAGGATGGCACATCCATACGTGCGGTCGCAAGAAGGTTTGCTGTGTCTCCCGGCACAGT
>OMKR01044822.1:9643-22318 GCA_900302355.1 Cyttopsis rosea | reverse complement strand
AGCTGCTGTCCATCCAGAGCCACCTGCGCAGAGACCTAGACCTGGTGGACGGGGTGAGGACACACACACACACACACACACACACACACACGGTGTGTCATCTGTAGTGTGCTGCCCTAGGGATGGGTGTCGGTAAGATTTTATCAATACGGTTATTTATCGGTACTGCTTATAGGTTCTTTTTATTATCTTTGAAGAAGAAAAAAGACAAATTAAGAGCAGAATTGACATCGCTTTATTTTTCTCTCATATATAAACAAAAATGTGTTCCCTCTTTTACACACAAACAACTTGATGCACTTGCATTTGCAAAAATTGTTGCCATCGACTCTTAACGCAAGCCCCTCTCCTGGCGAACAATTCATGTTTAGCGAACGATTCATTCGTAGCGAAAAATATTTTAAATGACTCGGGAGTCCGAAGTCACTCACTTCTGAATTTTCGACTTACAAACTACAATAATTACAGAGGACTAAATTAAAGTCTACGGCAAAAGAAAAGACCAAGGTATTTGACATTTGGCCGGAAGTCTTTCCTCACTCACCGTTCATTTTACCAGCTGAATCAAAAGAATATCAAAAATTGGAAAAAATTTTACTGAGTTGACTTTCATCAGCAGTAAGTGAGAGAGAGATCTCTCTTCTGGGTATTTTATATCGGGATAGCGAAAATGCATCTTAATGAAAAAAATGAACGGGATCAGAGAGAAGCTGCAAGATATGTTTGCGATGTATTTGTATCCTAAATTAAATGTCTTTCCTTCATTTCTCTAATACCGATAGCAGAACCGGCTTTCGGGGCCCATCCCTAGCTGGAGCTCACTACACTCTGTTTATGAGCCTTTAGGTTGAGTTTGCATGAACATTTTTAAGTTAATGACTAATATATGTGTGTTTCTCTTCCCCCAACAGGTGATATATCAGCTTCAGTCAAAGAAATGTATAGTTTGTCAAAAGCATGATCGTTGCATAGTCCTGCAGCCTTGCCAACATTACGTACTTTGTGAGACCTGTGCGCCTAGTAAAACAGAATGTCCCTACTGTAAAACCAAGATTTTGAAGTGGTGATGTACAGTTATTAGAGGTACTATTTAAAATAATTTAACCCTTTTCTGAAGAAAAAACAACAAAACTACTAATCCATATTATGCTTAGATTTTTCTCAATAGAAACTTGTGTTTCATATAGTGGATGAATTAATAACTTGATTAGAATTAATGATGTTTGACTGGTCAATCAAGTATTATGAGACGGTGAAATAGTCCACTGGGATTCCACCTTTTTTTAAGTTTTATTTAAGTTTTTCAACATTTCAATAGAAGTTTTCAAATGACGCTCTCCCTCAAAATGCTAATAATGTCATTTAATATAGGTCAGATATTTGGATTGAGGAACTTTGTTCCATCGCAAAATCACAAATATAATATACTAATCACCTATTTTGTAATTACTAGTTTATTATTTTCAAATTTTCTGGTTAAGTAAAGGACAATGTACCAAAGAGATCTGTTTAAATCAATTCCATGCCAGAGTTGAAATGATCAAATAAGTGTTTTCAAATCATTTGACATTTGAATTATTTACACTGAAACAGTAATCCTGCTTAAAAAATCTATAAGATTTTGCAGTTTAACAAAACATTAGAACTCATCTTTGCCACAAAATAGGACGTAAAATTGATAAGTGTTATCAATAGACACCAAAATCAATAATAAGACTTATACTGCTCATAATTTCACATTTGGGACTTTTAAGGGTCATTTTCAAATTAGTTAATATAGTTTTCAAGGAGCACTTCCAGTTAATATATTGGGGAAAACCAATAAAAAAACAAAAACAAAATGATGACCTCTGTTTATGGAAACAAACACACTTAGAAAAGCTCAAGTTCTATAAATATGGTTATTTTTGTACAGTTCAATCAGTATTTTGAACGTAAAGTCTTAACAATTTCATAATGCACACAATCTGCAGCAAAAATAGAAAACAAATTTAGCTCTAAGATATGAAATAGAAAATGTACCTTTTATATTCTATACGCCCTGTATTTTTTTAACTCCACATACACATTAAGACACATTAAGTTATTTAACTTTTAAGCGCCCAGTCAAGCATCATTATAACAACCAACTTTCTGAAGAAGTTTGTTTGCTCTAAGCACTTTGTCGGCCTGGGACTTAGTTAAAGAATATTAAAGAACATTTTTTGCTTTAAGCTGCTTTTTAGGGTTGTTGTTTTTTTCTTTTTCTTTTTTTATTCTTTTTTTTATTTTTTAGATTTATACTTCTCTAAAATAAGCTAACGTCTCAAGCTTTTTGTGTGTACTGTGAAATATAACTTTATAATATTTCATTGTTTTCCTATCGTCAAATCGCGGTCTACGGTATGGTTCTACATATTAGGAAGTGCAAATTAATTAGTTTCTACTTTTAAATAGTAAAATTCAATTTCAATCAAATAAAATGCAAGTTTAAAAACACAAAAAAAATTATAATAATAATAATGCATTTTTTAGGCTATAACCAGCAGCTGTGATATCAGCAGGCACATGTTAGGTGTTAAGACAGCGTCTCAATCAGTCACTTAGTGTTTTTTGGGAGGAACATATCGGCCTCTCTCTCTCTCTCTCTCTCTCTCTCTCTCTCTCTCTCTCTCAAGTGCCTTTGCCTTAGATTAAAAAAAAAAAGCTTGTTTAAGGATTGTCAAAGCGAAACACGTGTAGTTTCCGCAACATGTGTTATTTCTAGGCCGCATCGCATATAAAAGCGCCGCAGTGTATTTTCGGCCCTCGGATTCTTAATTGTGTGGAAAGAGGAATTTTCGTTCAGATGTGTCAGTGCCTCTTGTCCTGACTCTTATCCCTTCAAAAAAACAAAACAAAAGTGAAACCCCCTCGTTCCCGTACATCCGATTTCCTCGGCCGTGGTGCTCTATCGATGCAGCTTCGAGTCTCGTATGAAACCATGTTGTTGGCTTATTTTATTTTTTATTTTTTGGTTTTTCAATTGAACTAATTGGAAGTATGCAACGGTAGAAACGTAAAAAAAAAAAAAAACAAACAAACAAAAACCATGATTTCTATGTTGTCGAATGAAGAACTCTGTGGCGATAAACGCGTTGGTTGCAATTTTTCCAATGACGACAGTGTATTGTGCTTTAGGTTTCTCTAATTGAAAAATGACCTTCTACTGTGTTTTGAAAACGAAACAAAACAAACAAACAACAAAAAAAAAATCTTTACTTTTTTTTTGGTTCTCTTCTGATCTTGCTTTGGGTTTTGGTAGGGAGCTGCGCGTCTCCAGGTTCAACCTGTTGCCCGGCGCAAAGACGGGAACACGACTTGTTTACATTGAAATAGACGGGAAAAAGGTTCCCCCGGGCTGAGAAGCGTGTTTGGCTGTTGGCTGTTGGGGTTGTGCGTGTGTGCGTATGTGTATGTGTGTTATTATGGGATGTATTAACCATCGAGGAGGAGTTTGCGCCGTCCCACTGCCAGGATCTCTGCACCCACTCGTTTCTTAGCGTCCTGAAGGCTTCTTGACTTCACTTCTGCGAGCTTTGCTGCTACTGGCAAAATAAAGGTATTACCGCAGTCTGTCGCTCTACATTTTTGTTGTGCAAACACGGCTCAGACCATTACCACCACTATGGAATAAGTATTTTTGCATCGGAACTGGCTAAACTTCACGCAATACACTTTTGTAGGTGGGAATGATTTTTGCCGATCGCTTCTGGTTTGCCCTTCCACCGCGGTGCAGCGCGGCAGATTTCTCTCGTTTCGCGGGGTGTTTTCGGTCAACTTTAGGTTTTAGAAGGAACCACAGTGGTGTACAGAGACGCGTTCTTTCAGAGGAATCTGCGAGTTGTGGCTACGAGGATGTTGGTGACTTTGGTCGGGGTTCGCGTTTCTCGGCTCGTATTAAGGCAGAAGTGCTGAGGCCGTCTTGATTCTTGATAGTTTCAAGTATTATTATGGGATAGCCTCGCGTTTCGGGATCGGTTTCTTGACTTTTATCACCGCGCCCCCAAACGAGGCTCAAGACCGTTGGTTCATTATATCGCGTCGTACATTCACCGTCGTTTAGTCGCGCCGCTTCACGTCAAGCTTTCTGTGAGTGACGAGGTTGAGAGTGATGTTTGTGTTTGGATATTTTGTGACGTGGCGATACTATACCTTCTTGTCGGGGTGGATTTGAGCTTTTTTTTAAAATTTAGATGTTTTTTTTTGGTTTTTTTACCGTATCTTCACGTTGTGTTCTCTTAGCGAGTTAATTCCAGTAGAACTATGCCGGTGGCTTTTCTTACCACAATGATGGACTGAAAGCCTGTTTTGTAGTTGTACCAAAGACCTGTACTGTTAATATCTTTTTGAATTGCATTACATTTCATTTTTAATTTTTTCTATCACCGAGAATGAGAATTTGACAAAAAAAAATCACCTAGTACCTTAAATAGATTTAACATTTCCATTTAAAAAATTTATAATCAGCCCCAAACATAAATACAAAAAAAAAAAAACTAAACATCCAAACATAATATCTACTTGTTTTTATTGGGTTTTGTGTTGTAGATCTGTGTAACATTGGTCGGCACATTTCTTGAGTTTAATGAAGCGTTCAGAGTCGGAAGGAATGTTGAAAGTGAATGAAATATGTGTTTAAATTTCCGGAGTGGCCATATAAGTGTAACTTTCTAGTATTTTTGTAGTAACTTTATTTGAACTTTGCTTAAAAACATAATCTGGAGTACCAGTGGTCGTGCACTGTGCGAGGTAGAGCTGTGAGGTGCTTTCTTTTCATTTGACTGTCTTTGCTTTCCATCCTGTTACCAACATCTCAAAGTTTTAACGTTTTGATGATGGCGACCAGCACCAATGGCAGATACAGACATATTTAAAATGTCTTTTTTCGTCTAAAATGGTTCTTCAGAGTGGTCTGCATGCCTCCAATTGGAGTTTTCTAAAGAGTTATCTTCTAACGTTCCTCCCACTGTTCCTGCATCACAGACTAACCCAACTCTGAAGTACATCTGTGCCTTTACTATATTGAAGTTGTCATTTTAATTCAAATTGAGGGTATTGTATGCCAACATTGTCTTTTTAAATTGACTTGTCTATAAATGGGAGAAAAAAAGATATTTCCAAGAAGGAATTCCAATCAAAATTCCAGTGCCTTAGGATGTTTTTTCGTGGACCATGAAGTGTTTTGGAACGGTGACTATAGAGCGGTCCTCGCGCTGCGGCCGTGTTGATGTAGATGCATCAACACCAGTTCCTGATGCAAAGGATATTGTTGATGATTTCCTCTTGTCTGTATTTGCCATGCCATGAAAATGCAGCAATACCTAAATATTAGTATTCTGATTTCAGCCGCTCGTTTATAGCCACATCAATGGAGAAAAAAAGAAAAAATCATTTGTAAAGAGAAAGCACCAAATAGGCAGATTCTTGTAAAATACCTACTAGATGTATCACTAAGATCAGCGTCGGAATAGTTCGGTCTATTTTGCATTCTTGTTGGCTGTTTTGTGTTGTCTTTGTTTTTGGATATTATAAAAATGGAGCCTGAAGATTTATGCAACGTGGTACACGTATATGAAAATATTGTATGAAGCCGTGGAAAGGAAAGGAAATAGCACAAGTTCTGTCAGAGCGCAATGTGGAGCCGCCCGCTCCACACGCCACAGATAATTTCAGTTAAAAATAAATAAATAAATAAATAAATAAATAAATGTTATTTTGACTTTGACGCCCTGAAACATTGAATGTATTGCTCTAAATTAGGTATCCAAGGAATAGGTCACTGGAGAGACGTGGATTCATTACGATGTAGCATCTAGTTGTAAATCGCTATTCAATGAAATGTATAAGAACTAAAACATGCAAGTTTTCCAAGTTTCTGTATGTATCAATGTAATGAAATGCTAGGGAACGAAATGTGATTTTCTCAGGGTGATGCAATGATTTGAATAGAGAACAATGTGTTTAATCTGAGGAAACTGCATTTCACAGATTTATTTACCTTGATGTCAGTGGGTTTTGACATTTATTTATGAATAAACATGTCCCTTATTTTGTGGCAAGCTGTATGGATATGTAAGGCACACTATTTATCCTGATAATCCTAGAAAATATATTGTTGGTATATTAATATTGTGTAATGCACACAAGACATTACCTGCAAGTCTCTTAGAATACTAGACTTTTTTCTACATTTAAGATTTGTGTACTGCATACTATTTTCTGTAGTGTATTACTAGTTTGTTAACTGTTGTTTAAATGTTTCACTACGGTTATGCAATGGTTTACAGAATTCACAATTATTTTTTATCATCTTGCAAATTAAAATAATTTTTCATCTGAAATTTGTTTCTTTTTTTATGTAAAACTGTCTAAATTCCAATATTACTAACTAAAATTCCAATACTCGGTGTTAAGTTTAGCTAAATGTTTACATTAAGACAATGCAGAGCAGGGGTAGCTCTTCTATTTGTGAAGTATTTCTAATGTATTGGTTCTCAACATGGGGTCTGGGACCCCCCTTGGGGTCCTTCAAGAAGTTCCAGGGGGTCCCCAGCAAAATGATTAATAGTTCAACTTCACTATTATTTAATCTAAAAGATGTCTGCATGGTTCGAGAATGTACAATGATGACTGTTTTGATCCCAGTTTCACTGTTATCTCCCTAACTACTGTAGACGGGTATGGATGTTATGGAAATAATCATAACTAACAATTGGGGCCTCGAGAGACTAAATCTTATGAAATGGGATCCGTGGACAAATATGTATCAAATTAAGGGTCCTTGATATAAAAAAAAAAGGTTGAGAAACACTGACATATACAAACAAACTAAAGTTAGAATTTAGAAACATAATCCTAATGCATTTTCATGTGGAAAGATTCCTGCAACTGATTAATGACTTTCTAGATGCTAAATATCAACCCGATGACAGAACAGTTGAAAGGCCAGGGAAAGACAACTTTTTGTGGACTAAATACCGAAATTCCACTCCTCCCTGCCGCCTGATGGCTGCCTCCCCTCAGCGTTCCCTCCAAAGAGTCACGCTTGCCAACGCGCTTGGCACAGAATCGCAACACTGAGTCAAGGACCCTGATGACAACAAACACACCAAACAGGTCGTCTTTTCAGAACTATTGACACAGGCAGTCATATTTCAACATACATTCTAGAAAATAAAAAGCGTTGGCAATCTGAGTAAATGTGTAATGTTTGGTTATGAACCCTGCTTTGTAACAGGAAGCCACTGATGAGTGATTTCAGAGGAAAAGCCAAATAAGCATTTAAATCCTGATTAATGGTCCTGAGAAGGAAACTTGATTATCTGAAATGCAGGATCAAAGATGAAATAGAAAATTAGATTAGATAATAGATTATTCTATCTCACTGCACCCTCTGGGAAAAGACCCCCAGTATCTTCAATTTCCCTCTGATATGATACTGATCCTGCAACATTATTAATTGACATTTCAAATCCCAGAATCGCTGATCAATATCTGTCAATTTGGAGAAACGGACATGAATCTCAGGCAGTGCACAAAGGTCCTTCACAGTGCACAGATAGAAAACGGGTTGCCAAATAATTAGGATAATTAAGAAAATTATGAAGTGAATAGTGTGTATTTTTTATTTTTTCGCACTTTGCAAACACTATATAAAGGGTAGGTGTCCACCTGAGCAAACTTCTCGCTGTTGTAATGGCAAAAACAAGTTCTCCGCTCCAGTTCGGCCACTAGGGGCAGGATCCGAATGTCGGACACAGTTTTCGGATTCGGTGTGAAGAAATCTTTCGGAAGTACTGACCGACAGGGTTGCCAGACTTGTGCACGGGGGCTTTTTTTCCTTCTTTGTTAAAATTTTGAAACTGTAAAAAGTCAGTCAATTGTCATTTTTTCGACCTCGACCTCTTGCCTTCCCCGCTACGCGTCACATGCAGTGGGCAGCGAAATGACCGCCATGAATCATCTCGTCCTTGAAGAAGAAAGCGGAGGCTTGTCTCCGGGCCACTCCCGGGGTGGGAGACACCAGGACGCGGAGGTCGGCCACGTGGTCGCGCGGCAGGAGCCTCCGGAGCGAGGCGATGGCATCCGGTCTCCTCAGGGCGCACACCAAGGCGGGCTGTGAGGCGAGGCGCCGCAGGCCGCTCTGCCAGAGCCGCTCTCCCACCTCGTAGGGACTGAGCTCCTGGGCGTGAAGCCTGGACAGAGCAGGAAGCCACTTCAGACCCAGCAGCTCGAAGCCACCCCCATCATGACCACCTTCACCTGGAACAGCACGGTAGCGTTAAGACAGTCTGGGTGATGGACACGATGAAAGTTTACTTCAGAATAAGATAAGATAAGACTTTATTAATCCTTAGGACTTACAGCAACAAAAAACAGAATTAAATTAAAAAGAGATGAGAAATTTCCTTCCGGGGATTAATAAAGTCTTATCTTATCTTAAAGGTGCAGTGTGTAGAATTTAGGGGCATCTAGCGGAACGGACTTGGCAGAAATGGAATATAATATTCATAAGTATGTATTAACTAGTGTATAATCCCTTGAAAATAAGAATTGTTGTGTTTTCGTTACCTTAGAATGAGCCGTTTATATGTACATAGGGAGCGGGTCGCCTCCACGGAGGCCGCCATGTTGCACCGCCATGTTGCTACAGTAGCACAGAACGGACAAACCAAACACTGGCTCTAGAGAGGGACTTTCGCGAATTTCGCGGCCACCGTAGATTCTCCTACACGCTTGGAAGGGGAGGGTGAGGGGAGGGGTATTTAGTTGGTTGCAATCTGCAACCTCACCACTAGATGCCGCTAGATTCTACACACTGCACCTTTATCTTTTTTGTTAATTTTATGCCACTATAGTATAAGCTGTAAACTGTGTAATAAGACATGTCTACCTGTTGCAGAACATATATATATTGATGTTGAACATAAAAATTGGAACATAAAGACAGTTACTTTGCCTCAACCCAGCTGATGGATCACATTATACCCATTCTAAAATTTCTAACATTGGCTTAAAATTCCCCTTAAATTTGGACGGCATCGTAACAATTTTACAAAATTATAGTGATTAGCTATAATTAAAAAAGCTAAAATCGTAACAATTGCCATCAGGGGATTAGGCAATTACTGTGACAGCTCTACATACAGTACCTCTCATATCCTGAGAAAAAGAATAAGAAAAATAAAAAACAAAAAAATAAAAAACTTGCGAGCTTCACCCACCTTCTGGCGCCCCTGCCAGGATCCGGTGCAGGAGACTCAGTCCTTGGCTCAGATGATTCCCACACAGGGAAAGGATCACCAGCTGCTCCATCTCGGGGCTGGATGGGAACCTTCTCCTGGACAGGAAGAAGCTGGGAGGTGCCGGCACTGCCCACATGCTGCTGCCTACAGAAGGCAGAAGCAGATCGAGGAGAAGAGTGAGGCAGGACGGACGGACGGGGGGTGGGGGGCAAATCTCAGGGGGCAAACTGAGATTACCGGCACAGAATGGGCGGTATCTACCAAAGGTGTTGTGCAGGCGCTCAGTGTAGGGCAAGATGTGGAAGTAGCTGCTTGGCTCTAGCACTTCTCCACCTTCAAGTCTGGAAGCAACGTGGCCCAGGAGTCCTTGTGCTCCAAACTCTCTCATCAAGGCTGGAAAATAAAACAAGCAACACAAACAGCAACGTGTTGATCATTTTCCTACAACAACAGAGCTTTGAATGTATTTCTTCATGAGGAATTCCTATTCTTTAGATTCCACGATCATGTTTACCCCCAAATTAAAGGGACATTTTAAGCAAATGTCAAGAAATATTGCGACGAATAGAATGCAAAGTCGGTGCATTTCGTCAATAAATTGTCCCGCAATATTTTGGGGTTCTTCAATTTATTTCTCTTGCTGTAATTTCTTGGAACGATTCATGTATAATGAGGAATGGGATTTCTGGGACCTGCTGGGAGAGCAGCACAGTGACGCAGGACGTTCTCCGTCCTCAGCAGCAAAACCAAACCGTAAGAAGGAGCTTCCACCGTCTCCTGGTCCAGGGTTCGGGCAGAAGGGGATTTGCCAAATAGCAGCCCCTTGGGGAGAACACAGAGGTACATTTTTAAGAAAACAAGGACTTCGTGGAGCTTCCGGAACCGAGGTGTGGTGTTGTGATGCACGGAGTCGCTCAGCTCCACCTGCCGCCCGGCGAGTCCGAGGGTTTCGATCTGATTCGATTTGGGGTCCAGCGGCAGCCTGCGGATCCCCTTCAGACGGAAGCCTCTGCGGTCACACACAGCCAGGACGTGGCTGTAGCACCGCGGAGCCACGGCTGGGGACACCACCAGGAGGACTTCTGCCGAAAGGGAGAGAGGTGTTTCCACGATTGCTACCCGGCCACCGCATCGCGCCGAGGCCCGAGAGAGCCCGATGGACAAGGAAGACACAGCAATTACCTTCAAGATCTGCCAGTCGGGCGTTGCCGCGCGCCAGGTATGACGATTCCTGAAAAATATAAATAAAATTGAGTCCCTGCACAAAGAGATGTGGTGCATTTTCTCTTTTCTACCGTGGCACCTTTCCTTACAAAATCATAAAGATCGTCGGTCGTCTCCAGGTCCTTGAGGATCTGCTGCTGTTGTCCATGTTGCAAGGTCTGCAGAACTTGCTGCCCATGTTGCAGGTCACTAGCAAATAAAGAGTGAGCTTTCAAAACGGTGTCGATATCGATGTCGTGACGCCGGCCAAATATAATATTTTAACATCCATACCTTGGCGGCTGTGGTTGTCGGATGATACCGGTGTGACCGGTAGACGTTCCCGCAGCTTTTGTACGTGGAACCGAAGATGGATCCTCTGTCTGTGTAACCGACGACTTTTGCCTCCGTGTGGGAACAAAAGGTCTCTGGGAATTGTTTCTCGAATCTTCCAAACGTCGACTTCCCGAAGCTTTGTCTCCGAATTTTTTCATCTCGCGGAGTTTCCGAAGTAGAGTGCTCTTGCACGTTTCCTCCCTGGAAACGGAGGATGATTGAGCAGGAATGCAGCGGGGCTTGCTGGTTACCCGACGGGGAATGGGTTCTACACTATACACGTACCCGTCCTTCATCAGTGATCCGGGCCGTCCTCGACCTTTCTGTCGGTGCTGCTCTGCCCCACGAGGACCAGGTGTGGCTGCGGTCTTGCTTTCCACCCAAGCACTGCGGCGCGTTCGTGGTGTTTTAACTGAAGCGTCAGGGCAGCGCAAATCAATGTACACAGTGGGACGTTCCTGGCGGCTCTGCTGGAGCTCTGCTGTCAAACTTTCAAATAGGAAATAGACTTACTATTACTACTTTAGACACATACAAACACTTTAGAAAATCTTAATTTACAGTCAAACCTATACCTGATATCAATAGGACTTTGGACAGGCTCTGACTGAACCACGGGTTGTGAGTTGATCTGGAGCGACTGCTGCTCGCACAAAGTGGTGAGCTTGTCCATTATGTCATCCTGTGTGCTTCCGTTGTCAACCTCTGTGAACCAAATTTTAATAGATCATACATCATAGTCACTTGATTTACAAATTCAACAAATAGGATCAATAAATAACCTGTGGCTTTCTCACCATCAGTTTCATGACGGTAAGATGCACAACCTTCTGCGGCCAACCCCAGACTCTGAATCACAGCATCCAGGTCCCACTGGTCAAGCAGCTGGCGGTACATTGTTAAATAGAGTGAAAAACACAAACTCTGGGAAATTGTTCACCTTGTTATCCAAAATTGTCGACGACGGAAACTCACCGAAAATGGGAAAACAGGAAAACAAATATTGGATTTTACATCATCAGATTGTTGCGTCTCAGGAGAGTTAGATTGGGATTCTCTCCGGTCCAATATCTTATATAGATGAGAGGGAAAAATTGCCAATAAATAAATAAATAAATACATAAATACATAAATAGATAGATAGATAGATAGGTAGATAGGTAGATAGATAGGTAGATAGATAGATAGATAGATAGATAGATAGATAGATAGATAGATAGATAGGTAGATAGATAGATAGATAGATAGATAGATAGATAGATAGATAGATAGATAGATAGATAGATAGGTAGATAGATAGATAGATAGATAGGTAGATAGGTAGATAGATAGATAGATAGATAGATAGATAGATAGATAGGTAGATAGATAGATAGATAGATAGATAGATAGATAGATAGATAGATAGATAGATAGATAGGTAGATAGATAGATAGATAGATAGATAGATAGATAGATAGATAGATAGATAGATAGATAGATAGATAGATAGATAGATAGATAGATAGATAGATAGATAGATAGATAGATAGATAGATAGATAGATAGATAGATACTTACATACATACATACATACATACATACATACATACATACATACATACATACATAATTAGATAATTACACAAATAAATAAATTAACAAACACAAATTATAGTTATAAAATAATAATAAATACATTGCAATGTCCCGCATTAACCTCAGAATCATCAGAACGTGTCGTGTTCTGCTGAGATCCAGGAATGTCTCCCAACTCCTCATTCAACAGCAGATCCTGGTTGTAAAATGAGGAGCAAAGCTGTGCTGCAGGTGTCAATTCCTGGTAAATAAACACACAGAGACACACAGATAACCATGCATGTTTATTAAT
>OMKR01044821.1:3547-15897 GCA_900302355.1 Cyttopsis rosea | reverse complement strand
ATGAAAACTTGATACTTAAATCCATGGACTATATTTTACTAAATTTGCCAAGATGCTGTGTAATCTTACCTAATAGACTTGAGAATGTATGAGAATATAGCCCTTGTTCTGCATTGCTGCTGGTATAAAAAAATACAGGTTTTGGCAGGCCTTGACTGTCAGTGTCTCACTCATTTGAATAAACGTTGTAGTGGCATTATCAAAGGAAATAGTATTACTTGGTGTCGCTGGCTAGTATTACTAGTAGGGCTGGGTATTGGTACTCAATACCTTTAAGGTATTGACCGAAATAAACCAATCCCAAGTAGTATCGAAACTTCTCCAGCGAAACAATACCTGCATTCAATCCTTTTTTTTTTTTTTCTGCATTCGATCCTTTCTGAACAGTGAAAGCGGATTTTCTCACTGTAATCATTCCCCTGTACTGGATATTTGTTTAAAATGACACTGCCCAAATACTTCATTGTACAGTTTTGTACAGTTATTTAATAAATATTTCAATAATTTAAACACGTTCAAAATGTATTAGTATAAACATCATTTGGATGGGGAGGAGTGGTGGCATTTTACGCAACTGAATGCTTCCATTCACATGATGGGTATCGAATGAAGTAGAAAGAAAAAGGTATCTGATGAAGTACTGTATTGGTACTGGTATCGTACATTTTTTAACAATACCCAGCCCTAATTACTAGAGGGGCTTTTCCACTGCAGGACCATTTCAGGGACCAGGAACTTGGTTCTCGGTACTTAGGAACTTAAGCCGCGTTTCCACCCAAAGTACCCGAAACATTTAGTCCCAGGAACTTTTTTCAAGGAACTAAAAGGTTCCTTCAGCCTGTTGTTGTCTGTGTTTCCACTGCGGTCTAAAGACCCGCGAAGATTAGGCAAATTAGTCCGGGGATGTACGAAAATAAGTACGGTTATAAGCGAATATTTTCTGTAAATCTCTTCTCAATAGCCTTTCTAAAAAAAACAACCTTCTAAAAAAAACAAACAAACAAACAAAAAAAAGTGTATATATATATATATATATATATATATATATCAGCGATCTCTGTGTGATCCCCGTACACCCTTGTTCCCCGTTTCTCCAAACCAAACCTATAATAACAGTGTGGTTTTTTTTTTTTTATCAGAGATGTATTTTTTTTCCTAATTGAATGAAACAAAAAAGCCCTGTGTGTAACAGGGAGACATGTTCCGTTCTCCCCCCGACCCGCCGCCTCTCTGTTTCGCAGCCTTTCTGTGTTCCACGGCAAACGGCTTAAGCACTACAAGAATGGTAAGAAGTTAATATATCAAGGAAATCACGACTTATTTTTGGCACCAATGTGTGTTTCAGATATGCGAGTACTACAGAATGTGTCGTGTTGGTGGCTGAAATAAAATGCAGCGAGTACTCGACCAATCAGAAATGGTCAGAGTTGTAAGCCCCACCCCCAAAGTTCCTGGATTTTTTTTTTTAAGTACTACCCCCTGAGCAGGGACTATTTGGTTCCCGGAATAATGCTCCCGGAACTTAATTTAGACCCTGGTCTCTGCGGTGGAAATGCACCTTCCTCCAAAAGTTCTTAGTTCCTCTGGAAAGTTCCTGCAGTGGAAACGCGGCTTTAGACCTTTCTCCACAGTAGGAACCTAGTTCTGAAATTGGTTCGACCTGGTTCCTGGTCCCAAAGAAGTACTGAATTTTAGTACTAAACAACGCTGATTGGTCAAACTCAAGCTATGTGAGAATCGTCAAGCACACCCACCACCATTTTTAATTACAGCAACACTCACTGCTTGCTCGTGGTACTTGCTCCCCCTCGCTACTTTTGAAAAGCCAGAACCTGAAATATGACGACCGATGGACCAACGACAAAATTACGTCAATCAAATCTAACAGCCGCACATCGCCTCCTGATTTGCATCAACTCCACAGTTTCTAGTTGTGGTGGGAAAGCAACTAAGAACTCTTTAAGGAACTGCTGTGGTTCCAGTTTCAGAAGGGCCAAAATGGTTCCTCGTTTAGTTCCTGTGCGTTTGTGGAAAAGCGGTTTAGGTTCCAGCGAGGAATTTTGATGATATAGCAAAATCTTGTGGGACACTGGCCAAGGTTTGGCACTTTTGAACACTGCTTGTAATCCTTGTCTTTTATGTTGTGGCGTTTCACAAAAAAAACCACCCCAGCCAGTGTGCATCGCTGTCTTTTTCTGTTTTTGTCTTTGATCGCCATTTTCTGTTACTTTGTTATTTGTTTTCTTTGTCCAGCATGCTAATTTGGTGGTTGTCAATTCATTTTTTCAGTTGATGTCTGGTCTATTGGCTGCATCATGGCTGAAATGGTCCGGGGTAGTGTGTTGTTTCCAGGCACTGATCGTATCCTTAAGCTGGACCTCCATCCCAAACCTCAAGCGTCTCTCTAGCCAGACGTCTTGTTCACAACTTAACACACTTGTCAGGTTATCAGTCGAAAGGCTGTTGATTCAGAAGCAGGATGCCGTTGTAATGCTCCACTCACCATCAACGTCACCAGAAGTAGTGTTTAGGTATCTTTAAGCAACCATTTTAGCAAAATCCTATTTACCTGTTCATCTTCCAGTAATGTTTTTGACTACAGTGTTTAAGGTTTAATTTTCAGTACACGTTATTTCCAAAAAAAGTGTAAAACAGACCTTGACTGCTTAAAGGGGGAGGGGGCAACCTTTCCGTATCAGGTGTGAGGGCGTTCCTACAAGGCCTCTGGGCCACAGATTGCGCTTAGGGTAACATATGGGTGTTGATAAGTTGTGAACAAGGTTTGTTTTGTCTCCCCAAGTAGGTCCATTTATGTTCAAACCTCTGTGATTGTGTATGTGTTTGTTTGTTTTTTGAGTTGTATAGAGATTTCTAGCATCTGAAGTACTCACAATCTATAGCCACACCTTGTGTTCTTCAGTATGTTTGAAATCGCATTTGTTTAAACCCTGATGTGAGTCTATGTTGTCCGCCCAGTCATATAATTTTGAAGGGATTTGATATACATGCGAATCCATACATGTGAAGCTATTTGGCCACTTTTATTCAGAATAAAATTGGCCGCCTCGTCGAAATATATGCCCTTCGATATGCTCCTCAAATGTAACTGTGGCTTTTTGTGGGTCCCACAATGGAAGAGAAGTTTAAATTAGATTTCTTACACATAGTGTGGCATGAGAATTCTATATGTACACTCGAACCCCTTTCATCTGAACCTTACCTCATAGTATAGTGTAAATGCTTGGCTTGTACTATGAGTAAATAACATAGCATGATGCTCTGGCAGAGTTTATATAAATCACCTTTTAGTTAACTTAACATTTGAGTCTCACGAACAACCACCATTCCCACTGGGGTCGGATGAATTAGACTCTACTGTACTAACTTTCCAGCCACTCCACTTGTCACTTGGTTCTATTTTAGGCAACTACAATCCTGTAAACTATGCCATTTTCTACAAATATCTGCCACAGTAATTCAATTGAAAACGGTTTAATATATATGTAAGTGTTCTGCTACAAGGCCGGATTAGAGACCTGGCAAAAAATTTAATTAAATAAGTAGAACATTTCATCCCCCTCACCCCACCTAGAATGTCCCAACCCAAATCCAATGCCAAGTCAAGGCCCTTGCCGTTTTTTCCTGAATGCCATAACCTTAAGATATCGACCAATGGAATAAGGTAATTGAGCAGCTAGGTACGCCCTCGCAAGAGTTCCTCTTGAAGCTCAACCAGTCCGTCAGGACCTACGTGGAGAACAGACCCCGCTATGCCGGCTACAGTTTTGAGAAGCTCTTTCCCGACGTGCTCTTCCCTGCAGACTCTGAGCACAACAAGCTAAAAGGTAAGAGCTCTGTCATCTGTGGTGGAGTAGGAATGAGTGCGGGGTGTATGTAAGGTTGTAAACACTCTACTTCACACATTAATTTCCCAATCTCGCTCACGTGTGCCTTGCAGCGAGCCAGGCCCGGGATCTGCTGTCCAAAATGCTGGTAATAGATGCATCAAAACGCATCTCGGTTGATGAGGCACTTCAGCACCCCTACATCAACGTGTGGTACGACCCGACTGAAGTGGAAGCGGTAAGCGTTGTGTGAAATTGGGCTTTCATGCTTTAATTGCCTTTTCACTCCTGAAGTGTTGGGCTCTTTCTTGCTTGAGGTGTGTGTGTGTGTGTGTGTGTGTGTGTGTGTGTGTGTGTGTGTGTGTGTGTGAGCAGGTGTGCACACATGTACTTGCATGCAAGACCACAGACATCTATCTATGTGTGCAAAAACATCACTTTTGCAAGTATTTGTGCCAAGGTTATCAGGTCTCAACAATAATGGTTGCATAGTTGCCCTGGGCAATCAGATTTGGGACAGCTTTTCAAATGTTACAAAAAGTAATTGTTACAAAAAACATTGAAATTCAACTGACGTATTTCATTCATACCATTTATCAGGGATGTGATTTTTCCGGATTAATCCAGAATTTCGGATTTTCCAACCTGAAAATGTGACCCACGTGAATCATGCAGATCCATAAAAAAATCTTCTTATACGATTACCTAATTATGATGATCAAGAATATAATACATTTTTAATATTATAATGAATTTCTTGTTTTAAAATCGAATAATTTGATATGACCATAGGGGAATATCAAATCAAAGCAACAACATATAACATATATATATATATAGGAAATATTGGATACTATCAGACAATAATATATTATATTTTTGTGAAAGTAGAGATGTATTCTAGACAATAAATTCTCCCGTGGAGCAGGGTGGGTGGGTGTGTGTGTGTGTGTGGGTGTGTGTGGACGGTAGCAGGTTAAAGTCCTTTGTGTTTTAAATATGTCATGGTGCTCGAATGACAAACATATGTTTTTAAAATGCATTTCAAGAAAACAAATTTAAAAGCTTTGTGTATTCTAACACTTTTTGGGGGGGACGCAGGCGATACGTCCCTCTCAATATTTAGAATATGTGCATTTGTCCCCCCCAATAAAAACATGAAAGAAGCATTCCTTTACAGAAATATAGACATTTCTACCATAAATTGATGCAGGAAAGGTACAAATTGGTGCATAAGAATTTACCAGAATGCAGGAAATGAAGTGTTTGACGCTCAAATGTCCTTTGCTAATCACATGCCTGATTTGTATTGCACTTGTAATTAATGAGCCGCTTTATAAAGCCCATTAAGATGGCACATCGCACATCTGGTATTACTGTACATGACATGACATTTCCTGTAAAAATTCAAGACGAATATGTAATGAATATTGGAAAAAAACAGTCAGTCAGTCAACAGTCAATCAGTAAGAAAATGAGTTTGCTCGTTTAAGGAAGTGTGTTTTATTTAGACGCAGCTAAAATTAATGGGACAGAGAATCAGGCTAGGCTCGAAAACTAGCAAAACACAGTTTTTTACGTTCTCTAAAATAAGCAACCGCTTAACCACTTTCTAACCTTCCAGATCAACAACTGCAGATCTGGTCAGGCATGCAGAAAGTACCCTAATTAGTTTTATTAATTAATTTCCATTGTGAATGTATATATAGTGAATAGTACTATAGTAAGGCTGATCTAAATTCAAGATATGATCTACCCATCTATCAATTATCACTCAATTATTAAATTATTCAAATTCGGTAACCCAGTCAGTCTTGGCAGCCAAAAAGAGGTATGGTCGCCAACTTGGCCACCAGTTTCAGTCCCTGATTATTTTAGTTGTGCTTTAAAAAAAAGCTAAACAGCTAAAAGCTGTTTCCCAATAATGGTTGGTCTTAAGTCTTAAGCACGCTTCCTAGGAATCTGTAATTTGTAAGAGTTCTTAAAATTCAGCTGTTTCCTGAAACAGAGACTTGGCACTATGGCAGAAATGTAGTTGAACTAAATATCCTAATGAACATGTTGCCAAAACGGCAAAGTTTGTGGAATGGACCTAAATATGGCATCCTAATCAACATGCTACACATCAATGTGGTCCTGGAGCTAGAGCCTTGACTTTGACAGTAGCTGACAATGAAAGGCGCAGGGAATTTTGAGGTGATATTCCCCGAGCTGCTGCCTGCGCAGCGTTGAAAGCCTGCCATGCGATGAAGAAGTTGAACGCTAGAGTTCAAGCGAGGCGAGAGGTGGGCAGACTAGGGAGCAAGAGACAGAAGGAGCAGTGAGAATGGCGGAACAGCGGGCATTCAGGATTTCCCCTCCTCTGCTCCCTCCTATCTCGTCTCGGTGCTGTCTCCTCTCCCCTCCAGCATGCAGAGATTTCCCGGAATCGACAATCCAGCCCTGTCGACTGCGGATTTGTGTGGAGAGCCTAATCTGCCCCTGCAGAAGTGAATCAAATCACCGTTTGACCCAGCCGAGGGAAGATAACTCCTAGTGGCAGGCTTTGCGTTGGTTTGCTGCGGTCTCCCTGGTGCTGTGAATGCAAATTAGGTAGCTTCAAAAGTCAGCCACAAAAGCATATGCACCCCAAGCAGAAACGGGTAGAAAATGTCTGCATTGTATGTTGCCCAACTGCAGAGACTTTAGAAGGAGATGACAAACCATGCTGTCTTCCTGCTTGCAAGCTCTAATTGAGGACAATGAGCATTATCTTAAGTCTAAAATTGCTGTGAAATGTATGAGCGGCAGGGGTCTAGTGCATTGTGACCCATATTTGAAAGCAGAGATTTCACGATACCAGGAGTTCGTTAATACACTGCAATTCCATGATTCTCCAGACCCAATTCGATATCGCATTTCTCTCCCACAGGGTTTGGATAAATGAGGTTCTACTGTGCTTTTCTGTGTATCAGTTCCCAAATTGATTGAATCAAGACTTAACACATCTGAATCACATCAGTTCTCTCGTCCTCCACCCCCACAGCCACCACCCCTAATCATAGACAAACAGCTGGATGAGAGGGAGCACACAGTCGAAGAGTGGAAAGGTAGGGGGAAGTATTATAAGTTATGTATTGTGCCTGTCGCACCTGCATCGCTTCTTTTCGGTGTGTTGCATAAGGTCATCAGGAGTATTTTCCTTAAAGGATAGGTTCGCTATTTTTCAACCCCAGCATTGGAATGACCTGGTATTGAGAAGTACAGTGCAATGTGGCAAACCTTAAAGACAAAGATTAATTCTCCTTTTCTAAAACAGTAAACTCTCATTATAGACATACATTTCTTAGTGTATATGAATATGCTCTCACTAACAGTAATATCACATTTGGAAAAAAAAACGTAATCCCTGATTATAATTGTTTTAAATCTAATCCCGAACTGTGCTGTATGAATCGGCAGGCCTATTCATTTCAAAATGTGTAATATTTTAAGATTATCATAATGTAATGCAAGACTCTCAACCTGATTAGAGATCAGAGATATGGGCTCTGTGGGTGAAGTTTTGACGCGTAATCCAACTAACTAATATCTTACACAGACACTCCAGACATAAGACTGTATTTAAAGGATTGGTTTGTCATTTTTAAACCTGGACCTTATGAAAATGTTGGCTCTTATTATTTATAACCATTCATATTACAACTCTTTACTATTGAGAAACTTACAACTCTGCTGCAGCTTCTCACTGCTCTTAAATACAGATCAATGGGGCAAATGCTTAACCATTGTTTTTCAATTTCAGGGTTAATATACAAAGAAGTATTCGACTGGGAGGAGAGGACAAAGAACGGAGTGATTGGGGGACAGCCGGCCTCTTTAGGTTAGTTGACTTTGATAAGACTGAGATATATACAGTATATTACCTATATATTTATTTATATGTATTTATGAGCTTTGACATTTCAAAGCTTAAAGTTACAATTTGTAACTTTTCCGCATTCAATTTTCTAAAAATGACTAGACCTATGTTATAGAGAATAGAAATCTGTAATTTTAATGTTGGTAACGGAGCGTTTCATTAGGTCGCCCGCTGGTCGCTATGCCCTTTACCCCCTCTACTGCTATAACTTCCGTGGCAACACGGGGATCACCGGATGTTACGTCAGAGGACGCCACGTAACTTTATTGTTTGATGGAGCACGATTATTTATTGCAGTTTGCTGTGCGTTCTGTCATAGAAGCAGAGCACCGTAAAGCGCACATGTGACAAATGAAGACTACAACTCCCATGATCCCACACTACTTCTGACATCATCAGACTCTATCTTTTTGTTATTGTTTTGATTGAGAGACCCCTAGCTGCAGAAATGACATATTGTACCTTTAACTAGCTACTAGATTCACTAGATTATGTTCTGCAGGCCCCCACAAGTTCCAACCAAGAGGACATTTTGAGACAGACAAAATTGTGTTATGCAAAAACTTGTCTTCAGTGAATTGTGTCTTAATTCGTACAGAGCGCCATTTATTTTGCAACTCCATTGTGCAACAAATAAAATCACAGAATGGTTGCAATTTAGTTGAGGCGATATGGGAGTTAAATGTAGAAGATTTAACTGTTTATGAATCTCGATATAAGTGCAGATACTGCAACTAACCTTGACCAGAAGATTCTGTGGTTGTGATTATGTGTGTTGCCATGTAGAGAACAATTTGAATTGCTTTCACAAATGGAGTCACATACTTCTGAGAAACCTACTTCTGACTCAATTATGAAACTGATCAAAAAGTCCCACGCAAGTATATCTACTCTCTAGTATGCAACGTAGCAATTATCGACATTTACCATTTTCAATTAATGAAAGAAAGCTGAAAAATACCATAACAGTTAATTTGCAAAGAGCACACAACCTAATGAATACACACAATTCATTAATGTAAAGAGATTTATTGATGGTGAATATATAACTCCCGGTGTAACAACATTATTATATACACATAATTTGCTGACTTAGCTTCAAGGGCAAAAACATATCTTGCGTAATTAAGTGGACAAGCTTCTAGTACGCAAGTGTCGCAGAGAGGGCCGCAACAGCACGCAACACTAGGAAACTAGGAACTAGGAAGTCAGAGCCTCCCAAACCTTATATCTCATATTCCTTATATTACAAAAATGCCAGTTGAGTGACGGGTCACAACATATTCCTTTACACACACACGTATTTCTAGAAACATTCTCCCTGTCTCTCCTCCAAGAGCAATTTAGTGGCTGCACACTCACCTTCTATTTATTTAGCTTTTCTCCGGTACAGTAAGTAAACAAGATGACACATACCTTAACAGTTGTCTTGTTGTTTTATGATTGTTGTTGTTAATCTGTTGTGATCGTCGTCCTACTAACCGGATCAGTATTATCCTTTAATGTCCCCTGGAGGAGTCTGGTTTACTACCTCCACAGGTACGTAGGAGCACACATCTAGTAAATACAACTGGACCTTGTGTTTTCAATGCGTGGGCTGGGCGTTATCATTTGTGCTCACGTACCCAAAGTTAAGTCCCAATCATACCAGTTTGGCGGCTGCTTAGTAACATTGATTTCCGGGTTGTCACGTTGAGCCGAAATGTGTTGCGCAAGTTGAAAGTTTCAAAATATTCTGAGCTTTTTGCATGCGGTTTCCGGCTCTCCATAACAAATGAATGACTTTCAGTCAAGTTGTTGCCATGTTGGATTCGGTGTAAAGCCGAATTTTCTATAAAACCTCTGTCACTTGCTGCATTTTTTTTTATCACTTATCCTTCCAAACGTTTTGACCACCGGCGGGCTGCCTCTGTCTCTCATAGCGCAGGTGCAGCAGTGAGCCGCAGCCCCCAGCAGCACCGGCAACACCACCCCCAAATCTCTTCCTCTTCCGCTTCCTCCTCCTTTGCCAAAGACGGCGCCTCCCTGTCGACCGCAGCCACGCTCCCCGACACCGACCGTGGCCTGCAGAGCGTCAGCACTGCCGCTGCTGTGGCCAGCGGTGCTCTGGGCCGCTGCAGATGACTATCAACATTTTCCTGGTCTGGGTCTGGGTCTGGGCTTTGGCCACGCTCAAGCCAAGACCGCTAGCCCAACACTGGCTCTCAAAACCCCCCCTTACCCTTTTTCCCTCGATCTCTGTAACGTAGATTCTAGGCCAGTTTGGGTAAATGTTTGGATTTTATTTTTTTGCTCTGAAAGGACAGATACCTATTTTTATTTATTTAGATTTTTCTTTTGCGACTATTTCTTTTTTTTTTTCCTTTTCCATTTGACTCAGTTCTCGCTATAATTTATTGTGGCATCTCTTTTGACATTTTGAATCCTCCGATATTACTATGTTTCGGGTTTGGTATTAACTAATTCTCGATCTTAGTACTCCCCTGGAAAACTTTCTCTTGCTTATTTTGTCTTAAAAAAGTTTTAAAACCATATATTTAGTTGGATTAACATCCTTCAGATTCAATTGTGTAATGAGAACAGTTCTTGTGAATCACTACTATTTCCTTACTTGTAAAAAGATTATGGAACTTTATACTTTTTATTTTATTTTTTTATTTTTTACTTAGTTCGTGTTAAGTTTAATTTTGACAGCTGCTGGTGATCTGCATATGCTGTTAGATTTCCCACTTTCCAATATGTTTCCTTTTGATGTGAAAATTGTATTTTTAAACTATTTTTTATTATAGTTTCCGCGTTAAGCTGTGTGATTGAAAGGGGGCAGGGGGCACTTGCATAAAACATCTTAAGTTAGTTTTGACCTTAAGTTTCACTTACACATCCCCTTAAGCTTCACTATTGAGAAACTTACCACTCTGCTGCAGCTTCTCACCGTGCTTGAATGCAGTCCAATGGGGCGTTTCAACCTTTTTTTTTTTTTTTTAAATCTCCTTCACACAAAACGGGAAGCTCATTATTACACTGTTATAAGCGTATACTGATCGTAAGGTGGTATACATTCATTCACAAAGCTAGCCTGATCCTACGGCTTTGTTTTAATGCTAGCCTATGCATCATGTCATCGGAAATTGACACATGCTAATTTATCCCTTCACGTGTTCAACTTAAGGCACATATTTAAGGTGTTTTATGCAAGATGGCTGAGCGTCGGTCAGTCGTGTTCGATTAGGATCATTTTATTTTCTTTGTTAAATGACATGAAATGTAAGAGTTGTGCGAAGCTGTATAGTCCGTCACGGTATAAATAGAATGTGAGGCGTTGTGATGTCGCTAGCGCTTTGTGCGGGTGTCAGTATTTTTGGTTTGTTTTTGTTTCGGGGGAGGTACGGGTCATGCTGCGGCCCGACGGAGCGGTGCAGATAGACTTCCAGACTTCTGCTTCCTACGACAAAATCCTCGTTATTAGTAATGTCAATGATGTCCTTGCCGTCAATTGTATGATCGTTTCAGTATAACAAAACCATTGGGCACATTTCCAGTGAAAAAAAACCAAAAGAAAAGAAATTTGGACAATTGATTTTTTTTATTGATTAATCAAGACTGTAAAGTAAAAAAACAAAACACAATACGACAGAATCTCTTCCTAAGAGTCAACCGAGTCCCTATTGTATGCAATAACAGCCCCATTCTTGAGTGTTTTTTATTATTTTAAATTTGAAAAAGGAAAGTGCCTCTTTTTTTTTTTTTTGATCAAGGGTTTGCTCGCTTAAGTATCTATTCTGTGCAAAGGGTTTTTCGAGGTGTCCAGAAAGAACGAGGTTTTCACGTAAAAAAATGCCGATCACACAACGAGGCGGATGTCCTCGCAAATGTATTGTATATTTTTCTACTTATTTTTATTTTTATTTTGTATTGCGTTTCGTTATCGGCCAGAAAGTCAGACAGCGTAGTCTTTCGCAAGGTGTGTAATGTGTCACTGTCGGACTCTTCTAAATCATTCAAGAATCAAGAATTAATCCATTAATCATTAATACAATGAAAAATGAATTATAAGCGAGGAAATCAGTTGGAATATCCTTTTTCTTCTACAGTGGATGGATAGATGGGCGTCAAAATTCAATCCAAGTTTGTACTGCGGGAGTCGAGTCGGTGAAATGCAGTGTAGCTGGTGGAATGTGATGTAATTGGGTTGCAAAAGTTGTCCCAAGACTCTTCCCAAGTCTTCTATCTACTCCAAAACTCTAAAACGCCAAACTAAAGTTTTAGAAGCTAGTTTCAAAGTTCTAAGGTCTTAATTTCCAAAGCCCACCCGCAAACTGAGCTTCGTTCAGGTTGTCGTGTCGTGTTGCGACGAACAGACTCGCGCCAAAATTTCTTGTCTGAAATTGGACAAACTTGTCTGTCAAATCGGCTACAGGCTATTCAGTTGCCCACAGAATTAGCTGTTGAAAATGTGTGAATAACAGATGTCATTATTTATTTATTTCAAAGGTGTACTATTGTTAATTTTAGCAGACCTCTAGTTTTGTACATTCTGTATACTTAACCTAGAAGTAAGAGAATTGTTATATGTGTATATATTTTTCCCTCTCCCTTTGCCCCCC
>OMKR01044820.1:0-12264 GCA_900302355.1 Cyttopsis rosea | reverse complement strand
AACTTAACACATGTGCCTGTTCTGCTTCTGCCCCCCCCCCCCCCCCCCCCCGCGGGTTGGGGGGGAAAAAAAAAAAAAAAAAAAAAAAAAAAAAAAAAAAAAAAAAAAAAAAAAAAAAAAACGACAACGAAAAGAAAAAAAAAAACAAAGAATAATCTTGTAGTGTTTGTAGACCAATCGGAAGAACATGAGCACGGCGGGGGTTCCAGGTGGGTTAATATGAAGGACTTTACTGTCTCGGTCTAGTCTGTTAGTCTGTCTGTTATCGTCCATAACGTTTGTTTGATGTCTTAATTATTGTCATTATTACAAATGGGCCTGAGGCTCTGCGCTTCAAGGTAAACACATGTATTGTAAATATAATTTAGGGTGCAACGCATGCTTTTCAGGGAAATTCGAACCCCACGTTGAAGCATGCTGTCTCTTTTCTCGTCTTTTTTCCAAGACCTATTTTGCTCAAAGCCATGTTTACAAATACTGTGAAAGCAGGCGGACGGACCTGCTTTGAGATTCACTGACATGCCAGCTTACATGCCATATTTGTATAAACTTATTTTTAACCAGCAAAATCTATTAATGTTAGAGCATTTAATTTTAGGGTGTAAATAAGCATACGCCTTTAGTATGGCTTATTTCTTGTGCATGATGCCTTAAGATCTGTAAAAAGAAAAAAAAAGAAAAAACACACGCACACACACAAAAAGAGGAATCTTTTTATTAAAAAAAAGAAGAAAAAAAATGAAATTTAAAACGAGGTGTATTTGTCTTTCTTCTCTTTTTATTCTTCTATTTTCAAACGCGAATGGATCGATTATGCCCTCTGCTGTACGGATGGAACGTTACGCCCAGAGACTGCGCGCCTACTCGGAGCGGGAACCTTTGTTCTGGGTTAGTGTTTCCGCGGGGCCTAAAACACGGGTGCACCGCGGAAACAAACCTTTAGGAAAAATCTGAATTGAGTTTCCAAAAAACACAAAATAATGTTAATAAGATAATTTTTTTTGTTTACTTTTAATTATGCGACGACTCTTGCGAGCGGCAGTTCGCAGTAAACGCACAGTCCAGTCACTTTTTAAAGGTGGTTTTATGCGTAAATGCTGCAGCGCTGCAGGCGGAGCGGACGACGACTCCAAGGGTATGGAGGACTGTTATTGCAGTAACACCACGCTGCCCACAGGCGGTAGCAGACGCTTGAATGTCGAGAGTATTGTATGTTTTGCTTTAAATCTGCTAAATACTTTATTTATTTCTTTATTTATTTTTCACAAATATTATTTATATATTTAAGTAGTCTTAAATCTGAACGTTTTGTCCACATATCGGTCTTAAATTTTGTAAAATGGTAAGACAAAAATGTTTTAAACAATGTTATTGGTTGTATTAAAGGTGCAGTGTGTAGAATTAGTGGCATTTTGCGGAACAGACTTGGCAGAAATTGAATTTGGAATATAATATTCATAAGTATGTTTTAATTAGTGTATAATCCCATGGAAATAAGAATCGTCCTTTTGTTACCTTAGAATGAGCCGTTTATATCTCCATGGGGACTGGAGTCCCTTCCACGGAGGCCGCCATGTTTCTACAGTAGCCCAGAACGGACAAACCCAACACTGGCTCTAGAGAGGGACTTTCGGGTTTTTCGTGCGTTTCGCTGCCACTGTAGCTTCTCGTCCACAGAGGGGACCACGGACGCCGCCACGTTGCACCCCCACGGACACGGAGGGGAATTCAGTTGGTTGCGATCTGCAACCTCGCTGCTAGTTGCCACTAAATTCTACACACTGCACCTTTAAATGTAACTCGCTGATAACTACAGACACTCGCTTAGAATCTACATTAATCAGGGTTCTTACCAGGTCCTTGAGGTGCTTGAAGTGCTTGAATTTCGTCCTCGGAAATGTAAGTAATGGAATACCTTGAAAGTGCCCGAAAAGTAATAAAAAATAATTTTGATTTATTTTCAATTTTGACAATTCGATTAATAATAATAATAATAATAATAATAATAGATATAAATATACTAATAGAGAATGGAAAGTATGTCACGCCGCGTTGCATGTTGGGACAGGGGCGCCATGATAAGATCTGTTTACCTGTTTACCTATGATGGTTACCTGCTTACCTTTTTGTTTTGTTCAGCTAAAATGTTTGTTAAATCAGTCAAATCTGGTAGAGAAGGGAAGAGATGGAGAAGGCAACGGAGAAAGAAAAAGGACCCTGCCGGGATAAATTGAATGTCAATGTGAAGCAACGGTAACGAAAGCACGATAAACAACAACCCAAAACTGGATGACTGACCCAGACCCATGCACTACCTCCACTCACACACCTGGACATTGTAAACTATCTGGTTTTTGGACTGAGTGCAGACACCATGCGTGAGTTTAAAAGTTACAAGTCTCTTGATACAGCAGCACTGACCCCCCAATGGCGACGTTTTAACATTTTAGCCAAACAAAACAAAAGGTAAGTAGGTAACCATCGTAGCAGGCACAGGCAAACAGCTCTTATCATGGTGCCCCCATCTCAACATGCAACACGGTGTGACGTACCTTCACATTCTCTATAGAAATAATAGACAATGAGATGAAGATTATATAATATTTTGAATTTGAACTTGAAACGGGTCAAATTTGAAATTTATTCATTTTGTAATGGCAGAATCAACTCTGTAAAACAATCGAATTACTTTAGTTTTATTGTATTATATTTGCCATTTAGCAAAGCATTTCTTTATCCCCATGTACATACTGTATAAATAGCTCATTCTAAGGTAACGAAACCACGATTCTTATTTTCATGGGATTATACACAAATTAAAACATACTTATGAATTTTATATTCCATTTCTGCCAAGTCCCTTCCACTAGATGCCCCTAAACTCTACACACTGCACCTTTAAATTCTACCTTCACTCCCTCTTCTGGTTTTGGTTCAGCGCTCCCTTCTCCCCAGAGTGAGATGGGTGTGCGTGAGGTACTGTGAACGACTGCAACAGACTGTTTCTAGTGCTGTCTGTCCTCTGTTGCACGTGATCCTCAGTTTGCCTCTGGCCACTACATAGGACAGGATTCACTGCAATGACCCCAAACAATGTCAGGTCAACCGCTCGCTTTAACCTCAAGCCACAGTGAGGGTGCACGTGAAAATGCTTACAAACAACAACACGCAACAATGAGAGAGAACCTACCCAACCTACCCCTTGCCAGACCAAACTCTCTCTATCACTCATTCCTAATATGTGGATCCTCAGTGGTGGAAGAAGAAGAGATAAATGCACATAAAGTATTAAAAGAAAAAATTGTGTGTAATATCCAGTGTTCTGATATATCAGAGCCTATAAATGCTACTGTACCTTTTACAATTCACAGTGTGTCATTAAAATCGGAATTCTAATGACAAATTATACATTTATATATATAAGTGAAAGATCCAAACTCTGGGCTTGGGACCAGGCCAAAACAATGAATACAGTATAAGGGATAAAACGCTTCTCAAAATGGACAAAATATATATTTTTAAAAGCTGTTCAAAAGATTCTAATGTGATTTTGGGGTGAACTTATAACATATAAAGAAGAAAAAGATACAATAGATTTCTTTCCACAAAATGTTCCGTATTTGCAGATTAACCCACATATAAATCTTGTTTTTGTTGTTTTTTTTTCTTTACTAAAACTATATGAATGTAATGTGAATGTGTGCTAGAAATGTAGTGGAGTAAAACTTAGAGATATTTGCTTTGAGATGTAATGAGTAAAATCGATAGTCTCCTAAATTGAATATACTTTGTACAGATACTAGAAAAAATGTACTTAAGTGCAGTATCTAAGTAAAGTGTTACTTTCCACCACTGTGGATCCTGCACCATGTCTTTTGGTCAGTCTCTGTCAAAGTGCTGTGGTCTTGTTTCTCTCTCTCTCTATCTCGCTCTCCCTCTCCCTCTCCCTCCCTCTCTCTGTTTCCCAGCAGTCTATGCGCAGAGAGTGGTCTCGGAGCGCAGGGGGTCAGTGGTCACCGTAGCCATAAACCGCCCTGAGGTGCGTAACGCGGTGAACCGGGAGACAGCGGGGCGCCTCCTGGAGGAGCTGAGAGCCTTCGATGGAGACTGTCCACGCTGGGCGCGGGCCCAGCATGGCCATCCGCCGTGGACGATGTGAGGCCACGGACGCCGCAGACGCTTTTTCAACTCGATTCCGGTCATTGCGTCACGTCTCCAACAACTCAACACTGCTGCTCCTCACGTTCTCTCTTGTCTTCCTCTCACAATCCCAAAATAATAAAGCACTTAGTTTGACTTGGACTTGTGGAGCCGGCAAAGAGGGGGATAAGGCATTGCTTTGCTTAGAACGAGTGTGTGTGAATATGAACACACACACTCACAAGGAAGCCTGCACTATGTCAACCTCTGTGCGCCAGAACCATGCCACAGTTTTTAAAACCCTCTAAAAATAATCATCTCTCTCTCTCTCTCTCTCTTTTTCGCTCTCTCTGAGACACACACACACACACACACACACACACACTCTCACGCACGCACGCACACACACACACACACACATACACACACACACACACCAAATAAACGCCATAATTTTCAATGGAAATAATGTCTTCAACCTGGATCAACTAACGTCCCTGTCTGCCTTATAAAACGCACCTCGGTCCTCTGAGACAAGGGTCCGCACTTAATGCGAGCGCTCAGACACTTCATGGCCCTGGCATTTTGCCAAATGAAGTCTGGTGAATTTCTACCACTTTCACCGTTGAGCTGAAAACAAGTGTGTGGCTGTGTGTGTGTGTGTGTTGGGCGGGTAATTGGCGCTCACTGTTACAAGTTTGCATTGATTGGGTCATTTGGGCGAAAGAGGTTGGCTCCACCATTCCAGCCACGTTTATTATGTGACACTAATAGTCCCTGTAGTCTCCGCACGCACTTATTTGTCTAGGCTCCCATGTAGCTCTGCCGTACGAAGAAAAAATGGCCAACCTTGTTGGCGTTTCACCAAGTCTATGTTTTGAGATGACAAGTAGGGAGGTTCCACTTTGGAACTCCGCTTCTTCCAGACATAAGGAAGGCATTTTGTTCCAATTAGTCCCAACATGATCGCACTCTCTATGTGTTTGAGAGCTCTTTTCTTTTTTCAAGCCCTCGAAATTAAAAATAATTGCCCTCAGGTAGGTTCTGAATGCGTTTGCACATATTTGGGAGTGTTTTCGGAGTCGTGTTTCACTCGCTTTTCGTGGTCGGGTAGAATCTGGATGCCACCCAGCCTCGCTGTAAGCTGCCGAGGTCACTACGAGACCGTGTTTGACCAAGCCACAATGCTACTGCGACGAGAAAGGACATTTTGGTCCAATAAATCGCGTGTGCCTTTCATTCTTTCTACCGTTCTCCATTTTCTTTGAGCTGACAAAAATATTTTTTGCCTTTTGTTTGAGAAATGCCTTGGTTTTCTATGGTTCTACGCAAACGCTTAACATCTAACCCACACAAACTGGTGAAGTCCCACCCAAAGTCCTTAGAAGAGAAGAACAAAAAGAGGATAAGCCCGGCTTAACATTGTAGACCACATAAAGTTAATTGGAGAGAGTTTACAAGGATATTCATGCATTTACTAGTTGGGAATCTATGTTTTTGTTTTGCTGAAATGTAATGCCTCGTATTTAGGAAACCTCAACCAAACATTCACGAGTCGGCCATGCACATTTTTTCCCCTCGTTTTCCGAGTGTATTATCTGCTTTGAACGTAGGCCTCTTTCTAACAGGAGAGAACAATAGTTCGACTCAAGGTGAACCAATAGTTACAATCACTAGGGTTATGAACTATCCGAGCTGTAATTGCATGTAGCAAATAAACTGATTCCATATCCGGTGATTGACCTCCACAGTTCAAAGCACAAGCAGGCTGTCTCTAACATCAACAATCGACTGGATCTAAAGTCCAGCCAGAGCCTTTGCCCCTCAGTAGCCCCCCAAAAAACACCTGGACAGTCCTTCAAGGAGAAAGCAATTCTCTAAAGCTACTGCTGTTTTGTTTTTTCTTTCTTGGGAGTCAGCTCAGTCACACTGCTGCTCCCATATAAACAGCATGACATACTGCGTTTATATAATTGCAATGTGTCGACCCAGAGCTGTAATCAAAGCTCTCAGTCGCTGGGTGTTGCTGGCGCATGTCGTCTTCATAATCGGTTTCATTACAAAGAGAGAGAGTTTTATGAGTCCCAGCGTGAGAGCCTGTGATACAAAGTTTGTTGGCCTCTTGGGCAATGTTGTAATTACCACATGAAACCAATGGACGGGGCTTTGGTTCGACTGTGCTAGTCTTCCATTAATGAGAACATTGTGCCGTCAATTCGTATGTGTGTATACTGTATGTGTGTGTATGTATACGTACACGTACACGTGTGATCATACAGTATAGTCACGTCCTTGTGCGTGTGTCTGTGTTCCTTTAGGGAAGAAAACCATGCGTGTGCCAGCCAGTCATCTAACCAATCAGGTCGCAGCCTCCCCGCTGCACCGCCACTGTCAAATTGCAGCCTTCGGACTCGGGGCTCAACTTGTTGTTTTTTTTTTCATCCTCATCATTTTCCTTCCTCTCTGACTTTCCAGCTCTCATACTTTGTAATTTTGTGGTCTCCTCCAGGAGGGAATTTCTGCGCTGGTTACGATCTGAAGGAGCTGGCCAATCACACGTCTGCCCTCAAATTGGAGCAAGATGTCACCGGCAGTCCCGGTCCAATGGTGAGCGACGTTCAGCGTGTGCGTTTCTGTCTGTGTGTACAGTATGTCCGTGTGTGTCATTGTAGACCATGTCCAGAATCCCCTTGTTCCTTGGCACGCATGCCACCAGTGGATACAGAATGGATAGTGACAGAACATTAAGCTTTATGAACAACAACACTGACCTATAAAAGTTCCATTGTGAGGCATGTAAAGTGGAGAGAGAGGAAAAATATTTTGGAATTGGAACACATCCATAGCCTGCACAAGCTATCAGTAAACGGATAGCAAACTTCATTCAAGGATATCACTCTTTCCTTCCACACAGCCAGGATTTGCTGCCCTGACAGGCTTTTAGAGGGGCATCAGCTCAATATGATTCGATCCTGTCTAGTTAAACATAGCATATTATGTAGTTTAAGACCTCTTATATAATGCTAATAATGTTACCCACTCTGGCTGTCCTGGAAGGGGGTTCCCTTCCTATGTGGCCCCTTCTCAAGGTTTCTGTCGATCTCTATGTGAAATGTGGGCTTGTGAAGCCCTTTGAGACTGTACTGTGATTAAGGGTGATATAAATAAACTTGACTTAACTAGATAATGTGCATGGGATTCAAAAAAAGGAAAACCACATGAAGTTAAACACTGGTAATTTGACATGGTTGTCAAAGGCTAGGGGGTTTCACCTCTACAGGAACCATTGTGTGTCAGCGTGCATCCATGCACTCACTTGTCTTATTGTATGCATAGAGTCCGTAACTAGTCTGCAGCAGTGTGTGAGTGTGTGCGCCTGTGTCTCTTCTTCTGATGTGCCATGATGTTTCTGTACTTCAGGGTCTGTCATGGCTCGAGTTAACAAAGCCAGTGATAGCTGCGGTCAGCGGCTAGGCCATGGCCGGAGGACTGGAGCTGGCACTGCTGCCCGATCTACGAGTGGTGGAGGAAAGCGCTGTCATGAGTATCTTCTGTCGCAGGTTTGGTACGTGTCTTTTTCTATGAGCTTGTCCTGTGGTGTGAGTGGGCGGTTGTGATGGGTTTGACCACGAGCTTATGCAACTAAACTGTGGCCGCTTTTGTGCAGTTGGGAAGGGGCAGAAGCAGCGGATTTAGTCATTTAGCATATGCTTTTATCCAAAGCAACCACATTTGTTAGTTTTAGTTGAACCGACTGTATATATACTGTAGGTCAAAGGTCACACTCAGAGGTTTGGATAGTAAAGATACAAAGCTTTTAACCTCCGGTCATTTTCTGATTGTTCATTCAATTCAATTCAATAGTTAATTCATTCAATTCATGTCCACAGCAACTAGCCTAGACTTAGGCCCTGTTTACACCTGACATTAACATGCATCTTGGGTGATCCGATCACAAGTGGACAGCTCTAAGTATGTCTGTTCACACCTGGCATTAGAATGCATCTCCACATGTGTCACTTCCCCGCTCTATATGCAAATCTAATATATTGTGATTATAATATAGCAATATATAATATAATCTCATAGAGAAAGATTTTGATTTATTTCGTTTCCTTAGCTTCTTACTTGTATGGAAAATGAAAAAAACGTAAACCTAACTCAGAGAATTGGAGTGGAGTTTTTTTACTCCTCCAGAGAGTGGTGCGCCATGCCGGTTCCCGAGCCAGCTTTCCTGTGTTTTTATTTTAGATCTATTTGTTTTAGTTAGTTTCTACTTTTAAGAAACAAAAATTTTAAACACAATTGAGTTAAGGGACTGTCCCGTTCCGTCCTGTCCACAGAGTAAAATAGATACTCTGACGGCCAATACTGGTATTACTGCTGTGACTGTAGTGGTTGTATTTTATGTTTATGTTTCGTTGGGCTTAGAAGTAGCAGACTGCACGTAACAGGATGAATTTAAAAGCAAATTAACTGTACCATTACAAAGAGGTCACCTATCAAGTGGAAAACAATAATCAGCTTCATACTAGTACATAAGCTGGGCCAGGATGTCCTGTTTCTCTCTCTGTATTACTCTCCGTCTCTTCCTCTCTGTTTACCGGAGCCCTCCCCGTCCGCCTATTAGCTCATCTAATTATATCTCTCTAAGAATGTAATCTCCGTGTCTTCTTGCATCCGAACGCACATCATCCCTCTTGTGCTGCCAGGAAGTCAGCGCTGCTGTTACTATTTCTCAACTCCGCTGCACTGCGCTCTGTTATCACGGCGGCCGCCTCCTGTTTGTGTGCGGGGAGGGAGTCGCGGTGCGATAACACCGCCGGCCGTGACCCCTTGGCACCGTGACCAGACTCGGCTCTGCTGGGCCGCCATGATAAGCGGCAGAGGAAGCAGCCAATAGCCCGCCTTCCACCGCAAGTCCAAATAGGGCGTACATTGAGGAAAAGAACAAAAGATGTCTGTCACAGCAAGTTCACAAGATTTTCCTCAAAGCAATGAACATTTAACCTCTATTCCAGCCAACATTCTGTGCTTCAAAATCTCCACCGTCTTGTTGAGATGACAATAAAAATGAAGTACAAAAAGTTGTTATTCAGGTGGCATTGTTTCCCACCATTTCCTCTTGATGACATTTCGCAACCATCTGGGACGCCGTGCCCACTTGGCTGCAGTTGGAGAAGAACCACTGGGGAGTTTTTTTGTATCTTGGGTTGTAAACACGCGGAGCTGAGCCTGGTTTCGACTGGTCTTCCGACACGCAGTTGGCCGGCGTAGCGGCATTGATTCGGCTCTCATATTGCTGTCACCACTGCTGCCATTCTGCTGCAGGGCTTAAAATATGACCATGATGTTTAAAAATACGACTGTTGTACTGTAATTTACGGCCCGTGCCAGGTCCTGAGCGTAAACATATAGGACTTATCATCCTGGCCCTGTAATTTCACACAAGAGTATCAGATCAGTGTCCTCATTTGTCTGCCCGTCTGCGTGTCTTTCTCTCCGTTTTCCTCCGAGTGTCCGTCTCTCCTCTCAGACTGGTAGCGTGGGCAGTTTGTGGGACCACCTCGCCCCGCGAAGCTCCATGTTCGCTTTCGTGCGTTGCTCTTTTTGATAGTAGCGATTATGGGGACATCGCCGCTGGTGTCATTTGTAATTTGACGGCACGGCAACAGATTTCTAAGTAACACAAAAAAAATTTCAGTGGAAATCGAAACCACAGTCTGTGTTTTTAATTTTCCTCGTGGATGTAGCTCATCTGGTCCCTAGACTCAAGTTACTCCCATCAGATTAAAACTATCTACTGGAGGCACAATTGACATAACTGTGGTTTTTGACACATCAAGGCGTCGCTCATTTCCAACCTCCCAGTTAACTAATTCCCAGCCGCATAAAGCCACAAACCTCCATGGCTTGTTTGTCAACACATTTCAGAGTTGTTTCCCCTTCCCTGCTTAGTTTAAACCGCTGCGGTTTTTCCAATCGGATGTGAGTCTAGATGTGTAATTATTATTTTAAATGGCGCTTGTCAGCGTTTTTGAAACACCCCCAGCCGTGCGCTAGTAGCGCAGTGCTTAAAGTCTGTCTCCCGAGACTTTGGGTGCTAATAGTTTTGCACCTGGGCCAATAATCTTTGAGTCGGTGCCCAAAGTGGATTTTAAGCCTACGCCTAATGGGAAACCAAGTCCGTGGAGAACTCTGAGAGGTTAGGCTGAACTCCTCTTTTTGGCCTTTTGCTTAAAACGTTGAGGGAACCCAGGCGGATTTGAAACCGAGGAAGACAAATTCATTTTTTCTCATTTTTATTTCACCAACATTAAACCACATTTACTGAGGTTAACAAAATACTATTTCCTCCTCCCTTTACATCAAATTTAGCACCGCTCAGTGGGAGGCACGGTTTATTTAAAGGTCCTGCTTTTGGGTTATAGTACGTTAGCTGAATATTTCTTTTTAATGGGCAAATTCTGTAACCGTTTTTGGGTCGCGCACAGATGGGAACAGCCTAAGGGAATCCCAAGTGGCTTTGGAAACTGAAACCCTCAGAGTCCTGCTGTGCTCCTGTGATGTGGGCCAATGGCGACCGCAAGGAACTGACAGCTTCCTGGCACGTGATTGGCTACTGAACCTGTGGCTTCCTGTCTGGGGCCCCTCCGTCCCACCTAGGAGGAAATGAAAAAGGAGGAGACGTTTACATCATAGGACTCTCCTATAAGTGTACAATGACTTCTCAGTGGATTTATTTTAGCATCTTTGACCCCAAAAACGACCATTTTCACTAATTCCACCGGATCTATTTTCGATTCCAACCAATGAAATCAAAGAGATGTGGGATGACGATGGCCAAATGAGAACCTTCGCGTTAAAATGGAAGCCTCAACTCCGAAGCACGGTTCAGTGAGTTTGAACTGGAGATCTTAAATCTCCAAATCAAACCTTGGACAATTCATCCATGCACAAAACTCTCTTTGAAGTATGAAATCACAGAGTGTGGTTGCGCACACAAGCGCATGGCATAAGGAGCTCAGTAATGAATGAAGAAGGACCTGAGTACGCGGTTTACAACTCTAGCGAAAATAGCTTCCCACTCGTCAACCATTGTTTTCACAAGTAATTGGTGGTGTCACTCACATCCACAAAAAAAAAAGCGCTACCAACGGCCTCGCATGACATTTAAAACCAAATCTTCTTGTTATAATGTCAACTTACGTTATCTTTGACTGATATTTCTTTTTTTTTTTTTCAGGTAAATATTCAAAGAGATACGTACCTTGAGATGGAGTAAAAAAAATCCTATATTTCGGAATTCCCTTCCCAGTGAAAATACACTAGAAACAACTAACTTTATTCTTTAAACATCAACAATAATAAGAGGGCTCACTGATTTTCAGCCCAAGTAAGTATATAAATGAAACACAAAATGTAAACTATGGGTTTTTAAACATTCCATGCCTTCCCACCGCAACAGTGTTACAACTTTACCCGAGCTCTCCTCGAAGCCGAGCCCATTGATAAAATTGGATTGACAGAATATGAACTATAAGTGTGTGTGTGAGCGAGGAGTGAGGGGTTTTTCCATTCTGTGGACACACATTTGTCCAAGCATCCACAATGTGGCAATCTGGACAAAGTATTGTGTACAGTATGTGTGTTTTCAGGGAAATATTCTGTCCGAATGGCATCTGCTAACACTGAAACTGTTGTATGATTTTCTCTTTGCCCACACATCATAGGCTATTTTCTTTTAAGACTTACTATTTTCAAGCTCGGTGGTCTCGTATAACACTGTCGTCAAAACCTAAGATTAGCCGAACTCCTAGTATTTATCCAAGCGGTATGAAGGCATCAACTTCCGTGCTCACATTCGACCCAACCCAACCCAACACCAGACTAGTATTTTGCCAAGAGCGCCAGTGCGTAGTGCCGCGCGAGCTTCCGACACAAGGCTCGCTCTCATCTCTCACATCCGTTTGTTCGTTTCGGGATCCGTCCAGAAATCTCTAATCCACAACATCAAAACCTAATCGCTTTACCCGCATGGAAGTCCATTGTGGTTGGGTTTCGCATTGATGTGGTGGGGTTGCCAGCGCCATCACCAGCAGCCCAGAGCCCCTTCGATCTCTC
>OMKR01044819.1:5768-17892 GCA_900302355.1 Cyttopsis rosea | reverse complement strand
AAGAACCCTCTGTTTTGCGGTAGCGTGTAGCGCTGCTCCCGACGGAGACGGAGATTCGACGACCTTACCCCGGCTGCGGCGAACAACAACAGCAGATACACGGCGCCGCACTGGAGATTGGTCAGCATCCTGCCCGGTCGTGTTGTCGCCATGTTTGTGTATGTTCCGTTTCTGGGTTAGGTAACCCTAGAAGAGCGCCTACGAGCGGTCGGTAGGCGGGGTTGCCAAGCCACGCAAAAAAGCCTCCAGTCCCGAAAGAAGCGCTCCAAACCCGCCCCGAAGGGGTTAAAAGCAGCCGCAATTCTTTTGACATTCCATTCCATTCATTCATTCATTCATTTTCTTTTTTCTTATTCTTTCTTATTTCTTTCTGATTTATATAATATAATATAATATAATCTTATATTATATTTTATTATATTACATTGTATTATATGATATGATATGATATTATATTATACAGAGCTAAAGTAATAGTTGGTAAAGTGAAGAAATTACTTCTAAGGGCCACTCATACTGTATATATTTAAATTAAGCTGACATACTTTCTTTATATATTCATAAAAATTCATATTCATAAAATATTCATTATAAATTCATATTATCTTCCAATGCCCTCATTTGGTGAGAAATTTAAATTGAATTGAAACCCCAATTTTGAGACAAGCAAACCTGCCAGTAGGATGCAGTCGATCGAAGACAGCGTCCACCAAATTTCTGAGTCGTTTATCTCTTATATCTTTAGAAAATGAATTTGTGGGATTAAGTAATTAAAGGAATTTTCAAGATCAATGTTCTTACTACAGCAGTGCTTAGTCGTTTCAATAGGACACGTCTGTCACCAGTCAGTGTTATGTATCTGCACTAGCAGGCCTATCACAAGCACTTTTGTAAAACTGGACAAATTGTGTAAATGCGGTGGTCCTCCAACTTTGCAAAGAGTCAGACCCCTTTCAAGGGCAATTTGCTTCATGAACCCATTACACTTTACACTTTCTCACCTTCTCACGATAAATAGTATGATGACCTGCCTGTGTGTGCAACATAAACAAAAGACATGCTTAGCAAATTAGTAGAAAATAAGGGTGACCCTGATACTGCAAGAGCATCTATTCTTAGAATAACGTGACTCGGTGACTCGGGAGTTTTTTGAAATGTTAAATCGAATGCATATCGTGTGTTTTGACCTGTTGAAAGAAAAACACAACGACATGCATAAATCTTCATAAAACACAAACCTAATTTCATAGATGAGCAAACACAATGTACTTCGCATAAAACCACACAAAAGAACACACAATTTTAAATATAGACATTTGCGCATTCTGCAGCAGAAAGCAGAAAGGAAGGGAGAAAAAATAGGGTCGAGGTTTCACACAAGATGGTGGCAAGATTTTCTGTGGCAGTTTTTCACCAAACAATACTTTCAAGACGTCTTTTTAATGTGACGTCAGCTTCCCAAGCTCTATACTTTAATACTTGATGTACTGGGAACCAATGACGAGATGATGGCAATGAGGAGTTTTGGAGAGTTGGACTAAGATTAAAAAAAACACAGAAATTTGTTGATGTAGAGCTCAGTGTTGTTCAGAGGAATTCAGAAGAGAAGAGGACATCTTTTGTTTTTGTTCTATAAAAAGTAAAGATTTTGGGTAGGTACGTATGTGTATATGTCTGTGTATATATGTCTCTGTATGTGTGCATGTGGGTATATGTCTACAGTATATACAGAATGTATGCATATGTGTGTGTACTGTACATGCCTGTGTAAATATATACACATTTCTTTATTTTTGTTTGACCTACTGAGAATTTGGTATGTTTTGAAAAAAAAAAACCCAAAAACCATGGGAAAAAAATAATAAATAAATAAATGCATAGAAGATAAAAAAGGGAAAAAATATAATTTACTAACTTGGTATGTATCATATGTGACTGGTAGCTACAGTATGAAGTGACGGAGGAATGGAAGATTAGAAATGAATGGCTGCATATATAGGCTGCTCTTCTTCATAGACCTGAGAGAACTGGTAAAAATAAGTACCACAATGGAGGAATAAGCATTAAATATATTGAATATATCATTTGACAGATAGTTGAAAACAAATTAGCGGGAAGTGGTTTAAGAGAACACGGGGAGGATTTAAGATGATGCAGCACCTCTTCAGGACAGTTAATGACCGGAGTTAAAGACCGAGAAATTAAACATTTGACCAAATTCATTCAAGTAGGATGAAGATGGGAAACATATCAACAAATCCAGGAGTTGCAGCAGCTCAGTGATGTACAGATCGAGAAGATAAGCACTGAATTCCACGATATATATGTTATAAAGTAGGATATAATATAAAATAATAAACAGCTCAACAAAGGAAGATGAGAAAATAAAAATAAATAAAATAAATAAATAAATAATATATAATATATATAATATATATAATATATATAATAAATAAAAATAAAAATAAACAAAATAGAATAGGATGTGAAAAATCAGGTGAGAAATGTGCAAAGTAGCATGGAAATATATAATAAAGTCACAGATTGAAAGGTTAAAAGGTTACTCCCCCAAAACAATCATTCTACAGCTCAGACAAGCAGCTATACCGCCATCTTCTATGTTATTTCTAGTGCAATATTTATGTATTTATGTCTTTTTAATTTTGATTTAATTTATTTTTAATCATTCAGCTCTTTGCTCAATGACTTGACCAGACAGGCAGCAAAGACTTTGCTGCCTGTCTGGTCAAGCTTGTTATTACTTATGAGTAGGGCAATTTACTGTTATAACAGTGTTATAATAACAGTGTTATAATAACACTGTTATAACCGTAGACATAATAATTTAGTAAGGACATAATAATAATTCATACCCTATATATCCATACCAATGATTAACATGTGTATAGAATCACACTTTGTATATTCTGTATATTTTTTATATTTATTTGGATATTTCTGTTCTGTATTTTTGGCTATTTCGGTATATTGGCTATTTTTATTTTATCGTAGTATATATAATATTTTCTTATTTTTTTCTTCTTATTTATTTAATTTTCTTTTCTTATTCTAGCTTTTATTTTTCAGATGGGATATCTCTGTATAATATTTTCTTATTATTTTCTTATTATTTATTTTATTTTATTTTATTATTCTAGCTTTTATTTTTCAGATGAGAAATCTCTGTAGGGAAAGCACCAATCCTCCATAAAATGTGTTCGGGATGAAAGTGTACTTTACAGAGGTGTGGTTATTTAGCGTTGACACATCTGAGTTGAGGACAGGAAAGTCTGGATGACTCAGGGCGGCCATGCCACCCTCAGGGGGATTCAGGGGAATTGGGCCGAGCCGTGGAAAGGTCAGGAGCGGAAGAGACCGCACGAGTGTCCAATAGTTCACATGTGTGAGTTAGACTGCAACTGGTACGCAGCATTAATTTCAAATAAGAACATTTAAAAAAACCTTATTATTGTTATATTATTATTGCTGCTGCTTATTACTGCTGTTTCATATGCCACACTAGTTTCCTCGTCCATTTTAATGCATTCCATAGCATCTGGGGATATACAAATATGCTTAATTTGAGTAAAAACTTATAAGTTTTGTTGGTAAATAGTTTGCCTTGTCTGCATCCCAAAGAGATATGTGAGATATGAAAACAAATTTATGGGTAAATAACGTTTCTCTCACTTGTTTTATCAAATACAGTTAGTTTTTCAAATTTTATTGTGTTAAATTTTTACATATTAAGGATTAAGACATACAGGATTAAAGAGGAATACAGTTTTTTTAATCGAGAAATATTGTGTAGATTTGCATAAAAGAGCCCACAGCCCCATCTAGTACATTTGACTTGAAGGAGGTTTTCCGCCATCTAGTGGTCGCACGGTAGTTATTGTTATACGGTGGTGAATGTCGACATAAATATTAAATATTCAATGTTTCCATAATTTATCCATAGAGTTAGATCCAGTATAATCACGGTTATTTTTGTTTTGAGCCCGAATCTGAAATTAAGTGCTGATATTACTCAATTTAAATTAACAAAAGTCTGTTTTTGAAAACATTCAACGAAGGGGTCGACGCTCCACCACGGGTTGCCAGGTCTCGCAAAACCTTCCAAATTTTTTATTTTATATTTGCTAACCAATAGGAGGGGGGGGGGGCAAGGGAATTGCAAATTGCAACCCCACCTCGAACGTCCATCATACTCATGTACGCAGGTGCACCTGTGTCTTAGTGTTGAAAATAATTAAAGTAATTAAAATAAATAACAAATAATAATAATAAATAACAAAGTGAAGAAATAAGCTCGACCTAGGAAAATATTCATTCTTTCAACAAAGTTTGCGTAAGTGTCTGCAACCAAGTTAGCGTCATTATCTTCCCAGTTGACAAAATGGACGCTGTCATCCAAACGGACAACCTTTTATTTTATATTATTATTATATTTATTTATTTATTTATTTATTATTATTATTATTATTATTATTATTATTATTATTATTATTGTTGTTGTTGTTGTTGTTGTTATAACGTTGTCACACATTTCTTGAAAGCGGTTTGAGACTTATTTTTACACAAATAGCTGTGATTAGAGTGTTTAATGCTAATGCTAAGTCTAGCATGGCTCACACGTGTCACTGGTGTTTTTCGCTGAAATAGATGCTGTTTCAATCCTCCATTTGGACCACGACTTTCCCAGACATGTGTTAGTTAGATACGTGTGAATTACCTGTAGGATGGCATGGGATAGAGAATGATGACAAGAAAGTTAGTGATACTGTAATATTGATAAAAAATATATACTCTGGTGTTTCCTAGTATGCTGCAAAGGGAAGCAGGGCTTTGGTTACTGGTCGGAGTGAAACTACAAATGAATTTGAAAGGGACCCTGTTTTGGGACACACGTTAGTTCCAGAAGCACCTGCCTTGCTGCCTTGTCCAAATCCATAACAAACCGAGTCCATTTGACAGTTATGAATGTTACAAGGCCTCTGTTCCATCTCGTTCGCCCTTCGTCTGTCCATTAATTTCACTGATCTTTAATTGAAGCCATTGATGGATTTGCATCTTTTCCCATTAGGATCATTAGGATTAGCCATTACAATTATATATCACATTATATATCGTAAATCATAATCATACTGTTTATAATTTCTTAAAATGAATGAAATTACCTTTCTGTGTATACATGTCAGTGTTTTACAGTTGAAGTGATGTATTCTCTAATTGTAGTGGGTTCAAGTCATCGGGTGTTGCAATGTGTGTGTGTGTGTATTATGAGCTTGAGTAAACAAGTACTTCCTCAAATCCGCTTCATCTGCGTTAGCTAACCTGGTTATGAAAATGTATTTCCTCCTGCCACGCAAACCCTGATTTAGATCTTCAGTAGACGCTTTCCTAACTAACTTTTTGCTCTTGAATTTTAAAGGCAGACGATGCAGCATTTTATGATGCACGGTTCGGGAAAGCCAAGCCCAAATTCCCCCAGGGTCACTCTTGTTTCAGAATGAGCCCTGTCTGCCTCTTTTATGGCTTCACTATATTTCATTACCTTCCTCTCGGTCTCACCGCATTTAATCTAAGTTGACTTGAGGTGAAAGCTGCATGCCACAATGACACTGCGGAACTTCCCAAAACAAACGGTTTCCCATGCGTACCGTGGTGAATCGCTAGGAATTTAATCTTTTTAAGAGGAATGTTAAAAATATATATATGGTTTCAGCTTTGCAGCAAGGTATAGAACAATGAAACGCGTATTACCCATGACTGGTAACACGATTCCACCAGCGGTAAGCAACAAGGGAGCCAACACCTCCAAAGGTGCGAAACAGAAAACAGCCCAAGAGGTGAGAATAGCAGCCGATTTTGTTAACTTAATGAAACTTGCTGGTACGCCTCCCAATGACTCAAGGGAATTTAGCTCTGCTTACATGTAAAGCTGGGGCCACATTACGATTCAATCGTGAACGACAATGAAAAGATTGAGCTGCGCACGTTTAACAACTGACATTTTCCGATTTTCTGCCTCTTCTGCACACACACATAATAACAACTGCTGTCTTTGAGGAGCACAAATCTAAAGACGGAGAACAGACGGACAGAGGTTTGCGGTACTCTTGAATATATCACGATATTCTCGCGATATTTTCACACCGAAACAAACATGGATGCCATTCAGCTCGCTACTGTGGTTGGTTGTGCAGCAAACTTGCAGCGTTGACATTCTACACTAATCAGACCCTCATGAGTCTGCCACAATTCACTTCTCCATTTCAGAAGTCCACACTCGCCCACCTGCCACTTTCTTTGGCTTCAATCTCATTAGCTGTGGAAAATTGCCGTTGCGAAAGGATTTTGGAAAGACCAGCCCGATAAAATGAAACATGTTTGATTGAATCGTGACCTGGCCGATTGGGATCGTACAGAGACGGATTTGAGTCTTTCACTCGCACACACACATATCGATGACAGCTACGACTCTACAGCGCAACTACCCTGGACTACCCCGGACTTAGCCGATGACCAGATCTCAAATCGTTGCCTTGAAAACCACGTAATGTGGCCCTAACTTTAGACAGATTTAATGAAGTGCACACTATTGCCATACAAACTTACATAAAACATGTTATTCATACATAGAGTACATGCATATTTTGTATCAATGACACTGCTAAATACAGATAATTGAATTGTGTAGTTAATCTTTCACCCCCTTGCAATAGATGGAACACATGGCTGCACATCACAGTGACAAATCCCCACCAAAGAAGAAGAAAGCCACTACAAGTAAACCCAAAAGCTTGGGTTCAGCAGATTTATTTCAAGTGGTAGTTGCAGGTGTGTATAATGAACTGTTGCCATCTAAGGCTTAAATGTGTGTAAGGATAGATTAGAACTCCATCATTCATCGAAGTAGAGTAGAATAAAGCTAAGTTGTGACTTAATTCTTTGATTACGTCAAGATATGAGTTGGTGGTTTAGCAGTCATGAAAGTGGTCCACTTTTTCAGTCTGTCACAGTACAAGTCCAATCCATGTTCATGAAACAAATCCTTTGCTTTTCTCAATTGCTTTAAATTTCACATGGTCAGAAATACAACTTACTTAGCAAAATCGCAACCTTTGAGATCATATTTATTATCTGTCTTGCCCAGTCTAGTTTCAGGTAGGCATCATTCCTTTTTTTCTCATCTCACACAACAATGAAAGCTGCTGACTATGTGAAATTGTCACATTGTACACATAGTGATTCACTTTCTGATAACAGGTGCAAATAAAGAGGTGGACAGGCTGTTTTTGAAATATGCTGACACCCTAAGGTAGGTAAATGAGAATTCCAACATTCATTCTATCTTATCCACTTGATTCTCTCTGTGGGCGTCTGCAAACATTATGTCAAAGTGTTTTTTTATTTATGTTTATTGGAAATTATCCCATTTCTTTCAAGAAAGAATGAATTGCATGACACCTGTCCTTTTGCCTCCTACCCAGTGAGAGGGCTGCTGTGGATATGTCCCAGGTCAGGGAGCTGGAGGGCATTTTGAAGGAGGCTAGAAGTCTGGAGTCCCACCTCAGACAAAAGAAGGATCACCTCAAACACACTTTAAGGCTTATCTCTGAACAGCTGCAGGGTTAGAGCTCCTACAGCACATGCACTTAATGTTCCAGGGGTTTTTAATGAAACTTTCCCAAGGTGCTGTTTATGTTGAATTCAGAGTTCCAAGTTGATTTGCCTTGTTGGCTTTTATTACATAACAATTTATATGGCATAACATAACAATGTTATTTACAGCCCACTTACATAACATGATAAAATATTTTGCATACAATGTGAAATATATTTATTTGACTAAACAAATGAATACAAAATATACACAGTTGATATTGTTTATTTTGCACTTAGAATATCATTTTTGGATTTTATTTTCATATTGTTCAACAACAGTTTTAAGATACTAAATTTTTATGTTATACAGTATTTTCCAAAACGTTTTACATTTTTATAGAAACATGTTGTTACTTTCTAAACATATACTTGTTGTATTCAAAAACATTGGAAGTATAAAAAGAATAATTTATGTACAAATAACAAATCTTTCACATGGTTTTCTCACACAGGGCACCAATAACATTTGAGCCATAAAATAAGACTTGCATAATCCCATAAAGGGCTGTTTAAAGGCAAAACAAACCATTTATACAGCAAGACACTGGACATTAAAAATAGAAAAAGGTGTCTATCCACTGCTGTCTAATAAACTGCTCTCACTGGGCGTTTTGTGTCTTTCCACGTATCTATGCAGTGGCGTTGAACGCTCCATGGAAACCGTAGGGAATATTCACGGGTACCTCAGCCCTTCCCAGCTCTTCGAATGTCTTGGCATCCAAAACGAGAAGAAAAGTACTCTTGTCCTGCAGAAAGGGCAAAGAGAGAAAATTGTATTGATTCATATATGAGTTAAGATTTTCTTAACTTTCTTTTTTCGCATTTGAAAGCGCATATTAACCTTATTTGGAGTTATGACCACTGACATCACAACCCCATCATCCTCCTCGATGCCATTAGGGGAGGCGACAAACACCGGCTCGGACGGATAAACGCCCGGTTCCTCCCACACCTTTAAAAGAACAAATATTTTATCATTGTTTAAAGTTGAGCTGGTGAATACAATACCGTGATCAATACATTAACAATTTTATTTTAGAATTAGGTGTGCAAATTTCTCAACTGGAATGATCTCGACAAAGATATGAAGAGTTTCACTGGGCACACCTTCATGTGTTTCCCTTGGAGGTCCATCTTTATTAAGGTGTCTCCTACAAGGTGTCTGAAGCCACAGCCATAGAAGTAGCGGTAGGGCTGTGTGTTGTACTTGGCGTAGTTAATCTGCGGGAATTCCAGACCACCATATCTGTGGAGCTCTTCGCCATGGAGATCCTCATGGGTGCAATACACCTGCACAGGAAAGAAATTCAGCATGATTATTTTCATGCTAATCCTTCCTATCCAGCAAAAGCTAGTGGATGTTCAATAGGTGCACAGTAATAATTGTATGCATCAGTGATAACCCTGTACCTTGTTATTGGAGAGCTTGGTAGCGGTGGCAGTAGTGTCACATTGGGCGTTCAGGTTGTTGCCACATGGTGTGTCGTCGTCCACATTAATGGGCAGAACAAAGCGTCTCGGAAACACTCTGCACAGGGTGTTGTACACCTGATGGAAAACAAACAGTCATTGAAATAACCGTTTAAATGAACGCTCAAATTCTATGCTGATATTCGGCAAGGTGGACTGACCTCGTCGAGAGCTTCGCCGGACTTGCGGAGGTTCTGGACCTTGTAGTTATTGATGGCCTGTCCGTCGTCTGAAACACACATGTCCACGATCAGAAAGCCGTTCTCCTCGTAGGCGTTGATCTGGTGGAACGTTGACATGGCCTTGGTGTGGTACTTGACTGAGCTCACCTGCGTCAGGGTGGCAAGCAGAGGTACAGGTTACTTAACTTAAGCAGCCAGAAGAATTATATAATCGCATTTGAAACGCACTTGGAAGTGGAACCTAGGAAAAGTGAGGCATTGAATCAGGAGGTCCCCTACGATTCTTGTCTAGCACAATAAGGAATCAAAGAGGAAGTGTGCTAAAAACGACATTTTTTAACCCTGTTGTCTAATAACATGTTTTGGCATCTTTGTACGTGAAAGAAACAAGAAGAGAAGACAATGCAATACTAGAGGGACGAACCAAGTGTATTTTGGACGGATCAGAAAGAGTCCATAATCTCAGTGTATTTTCTGTCATTCTTACCTTCCCTGTCTGCTTGTGAATCAGGTGAAAGATGGTGTCACATTTGGGGTCCCAATATATTCCATCACTGATGCCCTTCCTCGTCAGCTTCCCTGTCACAATTTTCAGCAGGTTCATCTTGATGGGCTGCTCGATCAACATCACATAGTCCTTAGACATGGCTGGAAGGGAACAAATAAATATCCCATGAGTAATATAATAATAATAATAATAATAATAATAATAATAACCTTTATTTGTATAGCACCTTTCATACATGACATGTAACTCAAGGTGCTTCAAAAAGCAAGAAGCATTTACAAAGAGGAATATAAAAGCAATTAAAAGAATGAAATAAGAATGAAAGTAAAAACATAAGAATCACAAAATAAGTAACCATCCAAACTCTTACAATAAGTAATAGCCGGCTTCTCAGATGGGGATGATAGTACTTTACAGAATTAAAAATCATTCCCATTCATTTCACAAATGGAATGAATGTGTCTCCCTAGGGAGTGAGGAGGAGAGAACCAATGGGGACTCACCAAAGCTGTGGTAGTAGGAGGGCTTTGTCTTGTCTGCTGAGGGAATGGAACAGACCACGGTGGCTCCCTCCAGGGTGTCCTCCGGTGCCGTTTTGGTGGGAGGCACACGGATTATGTTGTAGAATGCTCCTGGTATGTACATATTTATTTTATCTCTTAGTGAGGGTTACCACACAAGCGTATACAATGGCCTCATAATATGAATACTCTCGAGAATGTACAATTAGTTGCCATAGTCTACTAGTCACTGAACATGATTAAAATACCTTTGGCAGTATAGGAATTCCCCATGTTGTACGTTGTACCATCCGGCTCATTGTGTGGGTGTGCAGTGGCTCCGTTTACAGCAATGAATTTGCTCCAGTCAACCTAACGGGACAAAGAAAGATAGTTACAGCCCCAAATACTAACTTTGGTCTGCAGTCACTACTTTGTAATGACATAACAAACAGTCTAGTCTTTGTCTGCAATGGATCCCACTCGGCATCCATTGCAGCCTAGTCATCCTGGAAGGGGGATTCCTCCTTCTGTACACCCTTCCCCAGGTTTCTTCCTTTTCCCAAAGGGTTTTTGGGAAGTGTGGGTCTGTGTAGCCCTTTGACACTGTATTGTGATTAAGGGCTATATAAATGAATTTGATTTGATTTGATTTGATTTATGTGCAAGAGACAATCGCTCAAACATTTTATTTCTTTCATATGATTTGTCTGAGCAATCATCTGTATAACAGCATCGGGTAAATCAGACCAACTGTCGGTGCACACACTCCAGCTACACTTAGATTAAAGGAGAATTGGAATGTGGAGAAATGTGGCTACCTTTTTGGTGGTCTCCAGTGTTTCCGGGTCCACCTTGTGCATGAAGTTGGTCTCTGTACTGACATAGTAGTCCCCCTTGTAGGTCACAAAGCTCACACTGGCATTGTCTGTAGGCTCTGCAGCAGAGGGAAGACATTGGAGCAAGAGATAGTTAAATATAAATTCAGCACAATCTGGATAGCATAGAGAATGAGACTAGTGGTTCCCAAAGACTGGTCCACGACCCGGCGTCAGTCTGTGGAATGATGGCTACCGGGCCGCAGAGTTTGAGTCGGCAGTTTATTACGCTTCTTTGTTGAACTTGAATCTACTTCTTTGTCATCGATAATTACAGCAGTAGCACTCATACTCAACATCACTTTCTAATTCGCTTTGGTGCTAAGTGGCTTGTGGGGAGTACTGTTCAAAGGCTTACTTGGTAATTCGAATCTGGACAGGAAGCGTTGGAAGAAGTTTTTACAGGGGTCCGGCATGGCGATGGTGCCAAACTCTGACACCATGATGCGGTTGTGCTCACTGTTGGTCTGGTAACAGTCACTGGAAAGGAAGCGGCTCTTGTAGGTCACCCGACCGTCTGTGATTTTGAACTGGTGCAGAAGAGCCATGCCGTCAAACCAGTGGTTGAACCTGTGTAGGAGGAGGAGGGGGGGGGGTGCAATGTGAGTGTTTCGAGGGGTGGCAGAGTCGCTTCTGCTGCCCGTTCCTTCTCTCATCCGTCTGTCTTCTACCACCCCTACTCTCTGTCTCTATCTCTCTCTCTCTTAATTTGCCTTTTACTTTTACCAGTGTTCGCCTCTGGCAAAAATAACATCCGTTTTTTTTCACAATAAAAGCGAGTAGTTCCTTTTACTGCCTTTTTATTTAGGCAACTTCCGGTTTTTCAGATTCCGACCAACCGGATATGAATCCGATTACGACTATCATGTCTTATCATCAGCCCACCCCTAATATATATATATATATATTTTTTTT
>OMKR01044815.1:0-11903 GCA_900302355.1 Cyttopsis rosea | reverse complement strand
ATTTAATATTATAATATTTATATAATATTATTTAAGTATTTAATTTCTGTATTAGACTAAATTTGTTATGTAAAATAGTTTTAATACACTTCAGATGGTATACTGAAAACTTGATGGCTAATTCTAATTATCATGTATAAACTGTCAATATATCAATATAGAATTGTATCGTGAGCCATCTCATCGATATTGGATTTAATTTTATCTTTACCCTCAAATCAAATCAAACTCAAATCGAATTGTGAGATCCTGCCCAATACCCAGCCCTAATAAATGATATTATTGATTCCTTTGCCCATCATCCTCTGTCCAGCTCTGTTCCCTCCTGGTGGAGCTGGAGGAGGTGAGGAGCTCCCAGGGGCCCAAAGCAGACGGCGGTTCCACTGACATCTCCAGCTCCTCTGAGGTCACCGGTGCGCACCAGCTGACCTTCCGCAGCGCCGAAGAGCTGCAGAGGCAGAACCAAAGCCTGCTGGGAAGGCTGCGTGATCTGGAGGAGGAGACGGAGAGACAGCAGGGCCAGGCCACATCAGCACGGTAACCACTACCAAATGAAAGCTTGTGGGGGTTGTGCAATAAATATTATCAGGGCCTGACACAAACTTTTAGAAGTGGTTGCCAAATTGGCCACCATGCATCAGCTGTTGGTTGCCAAGACTGACAAAATAGTTTTTGTAACTCTTATTTCAGTATTCTCACTTTGTTTTCGCAATTTTTACACAGTAATTAAATTTGTCAGGATAACTAATTTTCCTTGGCGAAAGTTTCTAAACATACAGAGGTATACCATGCTTATTTTTGTTTCAACATATGAAAAGTGGATGACAATGGGGAAAATCTGGTTGCAACTGGGAAACAGTTATTGTCGGGCCCAATATTTTTCATTTTAAAATGGGTTTTAGTTTGAAGTTATAGTTAACATTACCTCACAATTCAATGTAATTATTGCACAATTACAGTTATATTAAGTAATACGCCCTAACCCTAACTGCCATCTCTCCCCCTTCCTCTCTTCAGAGTCGCAGAGTTGGAAGGCTCTCTTGACCAGCTGCAGAAGGAGGTGGAGCAGCTGAAGGAGCAGAGAAACCAGCAGAAGCAGCTGGCGGACTCCAGCTCCAGACAGAGAGACATGTATCGCATCCTGCTGTCGCAGAGCACTGGCTTCAGCCTGCCCCCCCAGGGTAACAGAAACCACCCACACCCTCAATTGATTTATGGTTTATTTTGAACTTGAAGGATATGTGACATCTGATACAGAATTATGTACAGTTTAGTCTAATCATTCTCTCTTTCTCCCTCTCTCCTTCCCCTCCAGGTTCAGAGTTGACCCCCCAGGCGGCTCAGCTCCGTACCCCCGTTCCAGCTACACGTTCTACTCCACAAAGAGCTGCTTCCTCTGAATTAGCACAGACAGCACAGGCTAAAGCTGCCCTCAAGCAGGTGTGCGTTCAGTTTAGAAACCTTACCCGTCCTTATTTAGGGAATTTCATCTTTAAAGCACTACAACAATCGTCAATCCCTTCAGATGTTCCAAATAAGAATATCAGGATGTTTTACAGTCACCCTCAGTTACATGTGCATTCCAACGCTCATATTCACTGACGGTTGTTCTCATTCTCTCTCTGTTGGTGTCTGTGTCCGTGTCCGTGTCCGTGTCCGTCCGTCCGTGTGTGTGTGTCTGTCCAGATCAGCGATGCCTTCACAGTGTATAAGAAGGAGAAGGCGGAGAATGACAGGATGATTAATGAAACCAACGACCGGCTCCAGAAAGAGCTAACGGAGCTGCGGTCCAGCAAGGCCAAGATAGCCTCTCAGTTAGAGTTCAACAACAAGAGGTACGGTGAACCTAAAGGGGCACAAAGTGATCTCTCGACATTGAAATGTCATGATATCACATTATTACTTTTGGCCTCTGTTATCCTACACAGTCTATGACAACACAGCGAAAAGAGTTAGGCTAAAGCCTGTGTAATTAGAGGCCCAAGCCAAATCCGACCCATCAATAAATTCCTCCAGTTCTCCAAGCCTAACAACAAATTATTTTATTTCTTTGTTTATATTCAATGTCGTTTTTCAGTTTTTTAAATCTGTCTGCTAAATGACAAATTATTAACACTACTATCAGTCCCTCTCCATAGTCTCCAACAATTTTCTGTTATATTCCAATCTTTGTTTCTCAGGTATGAGATGCTCCAGGAACCAGTGTCCGCCTACCGTAGAGAGATCTCCGCTCTGCAGGAAAGAAACAATAAGATGTCTGCCCTGAGCCAGCAACACGAGCACATCATTCACACCATGAGCCAGGACCTGCGGCAGGCTAATGAAAAGCTGGCACTGGAGGAGGTATGGAGAGAAGGCCTTTTGAAAGCTGGGGATGGATGGATGGATGGGCACCTCATCCACTCCATGAGCCATTCCATTCAACATTAACCAAAAACTACCTTTTTGTGTGTAGGTGCGAGTAGAGAACTTGACCAAAGAGAGAGACATTCTAAAGCAGGCAGAGAGTCGCTTCAACCAGGAGAAAGAAGCTATAATGACCGACCAGCGCAACCAGAACCTTCTGCTCACAAACCTCAAGACAATACAGGTACCGTACCACTCATGGGACAGACCTTAAGTGGACATATGATCTAAAATGACCTAACTTGGAATCTAGGCTAATGAGACGCACCCCTATTTAATTTGTCCGTCTAGCTGACTATGGAACGTACGGAGACGGAGACTCGCCAGCGAATGAACAGCCAGATAGAGCGTTTGGAGGCAGAGCTGGTTGCCATGAAAGCTAAGATGGACCAGGAAGTGGAAAAGCGTCACGCTCTGGGACGCAGCATGGATGTAAGTCTTATCGACACAGTAAAGATGGTCACTATACACAATCATTTTTCTTTTTATTACATTTGATGTGTACTTCTGCTTGGCAACTATTACATGTTTGTCCGAGCAATCGTGATTCATTAAGCTTACATTTATAAACCGTTTTCCTGTCCATTTTTTTAATACTAAATTTACAAGCAGCTAATAAAATCTACAGAGACTTCCACTCAAATGGACTTGTTGATTTACTGTAGTGATTTGTATTAATATTTGTAGCTTTTGGTTTAAATTGTTAGTGCTCCCACCTGGTGGGCTCTGTCTATAAATGAGCAGATAACATGCATTGTACTAGAGGGCTGGATTTGGAAACCCTGTACTGGACAGTTTCTTCTCATCCTGCATTTGGCGTTGGCTTTTTTATGTTTCAAATTGACTTCAATTGGGGCTTTAAGTATGTATTTTCTCTTCCCATCGTTCTCTCCTCCAGGCGCAGTTATTAGAGGCCAAGAAACAGCTGGAGACCCAAAACACCTTGCAGCAGAAGACCAGGGAGCTGCTTCGCAGCTCTGAACAGCAGGTGACTACGCTGAAGGCTCAGCTAGCTGCTGAATCCGCTGCCACAGCAACCGCCTCCAGCACCACTGCTCCGCCATCCCGGGCTTCAGGCCTCCGCACTCAGCTCAGAGGTGAGCGGCAGTGCAAGAAATTGAATTGTGAGATCCTGCCCAATACCCAGCTCTAATAGTTGTGTAATTATGTAATCATTTTTCTTGTGTAACAATTTGGTTGCATTAGAGTTAATTATACTGGTTTATGCTTTGGTTTCTAAAATTGTCTGGTGCCTTTTTAGTGATTGATGAGTGATTTTTAACAACCTCAACACAAAGCATTTCACCTGCGTTTGCAGCGCCGGCATCCACCTCACAGCCGCCCAGCCAATCAGAGCGTGAGCTGGCAGAGGTCAAAGATAGTCTGCGTGCAGTGGAGGAGCGGAGCAACGAGCTGTCTGAGCAGCTGAAGAGCGCCAGCGCCACCGTGGAGCAGTACAGGGGCGTGGTGCTGACTCTGGAGGACAGCCTGAAGAGAGAGAAGCAGGTGCAGATTATCTTTTACACTTGCAATCTTTTTCGTTTTTGTCTTCACTCCCTTCCTGTTCTTTGCACACACACACAAGATTCATCTTTGTGGAAACGGAAAACACTCTAACACATCTCTCCATGCAGTCCCGCTCTCCTCTGGAGATCCGCCTGAAAGAGTCCCAGGAGTTGCAGAAGCAGCTGGAGAGGAGGATCCTGGAGGTGGAGAAGGAGAAGCAGCAGGATCAGGAAGAGAAGAGGAAGGCCGTGGACGCCGTTGAGAAACAAGTAGGACTTTTATCAGGGTCATTTTGACCCCTTCAGTGGTGATGTACAACTAAGAAAATATATATATTTAGCAATACATAATGGAAGTCATATCCTACCTGAAATTTGGTGAAATTATTATCTTTTAAATAAATTGTATCGATTTAGTTAATTGGGCACACGGGTGAAAAACCGGTATGGGTGCCCAAGTAGGACAAGTTAGTCTCAAGAGCCATGGTCCCTAATGGTCTGAATAAACATGTTGCATGTTGAAATATAAACTTTTCTGATATTTAATGTGCAGTGTGTAGAATTTAGTGGCATCTAGTGGAACGGACTTGGCAGAAATGGGATATAATATTCATAAGTATGTATAATCCCATGAAAATAAGAATTGTTCTATTTTCATTACCTTAGAATGAGCTGTTTATATCTCCATATGGAGAACATACGGAGGCCGACATGTTGCACCGCCATGCTTCTACAGTAGCCCAGAACAGACAAACCAAACACTGGCACTGGCTCTCCTACACGCTTGGAAGGGGAGGGTGAGGGGAGGGGTTGTTTTTGTTTTTGTTTTTTTGAAGTTGAAAATTTTTTTTTCCTGTTTTGTCCTCCCTCTTCTATGAAATTATGAAATCGAACTGTTGACCTTTGATGTTAACTCATTCCTGTCTGGTCCAGGTTTGCGAGCTGCAGCGTTGTTTAAAGTCCAGTCAGTTGGAACAGCAGGAGGCGCTAGAGAAGGCGGCTGCTGCTGTAACGCAGGAACAGAAGGCCACACAGGACAGCCTGCTGCAGGTACACGTAAATCCTCAATTTATTTTTACATCCTAAATCAGAAGTTCCAACATGGAGAGTCACATTGTGACTTATAAACCACCAAATATATTTGTTAATTAATATAAACAAACAAACTCAATACTTGATTCGCACTATTTCTATTCATTATATTCTACTCTTCATATTAATGTATTTTCATGTGCCTGATGTGATTGACAACTTGAGAAAAAGTGTGATCTACAGGAGATGACACAAAGAAATTAAATGGCTCTTTTGTCAGCAAAATAAAAGTAAAATTTAAATAATTAAATATGAGATTTATTTTAACAAAACAATCTTGCCTCTTTAAACCTATTGTCATTAAAGCGTTTCTTCCCTCCACTTTCCTTTCCCTGTTGTGTTTCTCATCCCTCCTCCCAGACCAAACTAGCCGCAGAGGCTCAAGCTAAGTATGAGCGCGAGCTGATGCTCCACGCGGCCGACGTGGAGGCCCTGCAGCAGCTGAAGAAGCAGGGGCAGGAAGCCGCAAACAAAAAGAGGCAAATGGAGGAGGAACTCAACAAGATCTCCTCCAGCCTGCAGGAGAAAACAGCGACCTTGACCACACTGGAGAAGAAGATGAGGGTGAGGGTAGATGAATGGTGTATGGTTATTGTGACATAGTTAATAAGTCTTTAAGGCTCCATTACAATAAAGTTAGGCAGTTTTAGTTGTTCTACTCAATGCCTCTACTTGCTTGGTCATAATATCCACATTATTATTATTCTTTCGCAAGTATGTTTTATGAAGGCACCAGTGGTACTCCCCAAAATATTGTCAAATTATTGACATTGGAGTATCGGCCAAAAATATTGTGTTCATATTGTCTTCACCGTGGTCCCCAGGAGGATCTGGCCAATCAGAGTCGTCGCTCTGAGGAGCTGGGGAAGCAGAATGTCCTGCTGCACCAGCAGCTGGATGAGATGGCCAGCAAGAGCAAACCGCAGCATCCCCTGCATCAGCAGCTCAACGAGTCCTTCAGCGAGGAAGGGAAGACCTCAGAGCAGATCCTGGAAATACTCCGGTAACGCCACATGAAACACAGTGTCTGCTATGTTACTGTGCATGTGAGGAGAACTGAGGTTTTAGGCATTACATGTGCAGATATAGAATAGATGTACTATGGTAGAGGGGAAGCTCTTGGGCAGATCTTTTAATAAATATATATTATCTCATCTCTTTTTTCTTTTTTTTTTTACCTAAAAATCCCCTATGAACATGAAATTCTTCTTGTGGAATGTTCCATGGTTAGGGTTATAGCCTTGGAATCTGTGCTCTACTGTATGTCATTATTCTATCTTCCTCGTTGTAAGTTTTCTGTATAAAACATAAGAGAAATTTTTAATTGAAAAGCTCCATTAAGTATGCTTTTGACTTTCTGTGCTGCAGCTTTGTGCGCCGTGAGAAGGAAATCGCCCTGACGCAGTGTGAGGTGTCGGAGGGAGAAGCCCTTCGCTGCAGACAGAGAGTGGAGCACCAGGAGAGGGAACTGAAGGAGCTCCGGGAGGCCCTGGACGCCGAGATGGAGAAGATGCAGGTGGGAAAGGGGAGGGACAGGGGGAAACCCTTTGAAACGTCCAAGTCTATGTCATCTACGTTCAGATAATTAATTTGGCATTTTCCCGGAAATGATACTAGGTCTTAGATAGATACTAGATACAGATTTTCTGGAATATCGATCCCTGCTCCCAATTCAAACATGACCCAATGCAGTGAACGGTCCCAGAACATTGCTGGGAAAGACTATGTGTGAAAGGGGCTTTATCAAATGGTTGTGATACCATCGTTGTGTCCAAACAAACAAAAACAATATTCTAAAACCTGCATCCATATAACAGACCCTAGACCAGAAACATTCTCTGTATTTCTTCCCCCCTCAGGCTACAACTAAGACCCTGTCACAGCAGGAGCAGCAGCTAAAGAAGATGGAGACCACCAGTGTCCTCCAGGAGAGGAACAGGATTCTGAAGACTGACAGAGACCGGCTGGAGCAGGAGCTGCAGCAGGCCCAAGCTAAAGTAACACTCAGCTTTCACAATAACGCAGCATCCAATGGGAATTACCCCAAATCAGTATCTGAGGATATCCTAAATGCCAAAATCAAGAACCATATCAAATGGGAACCTCCATTTAAACGCAGTGCATCTTATACTTGCATGTGTAATACGTGTCTCCTATTCTGGTTCGCATGTCTCTGTCTCTTTCTTTCCTTCTATCTCTTCCTCCAGGTGTCTAAGCTGCAGTCAGACATCAGCCCCCTGCAGCACTCTCTTGCCCAGTTGACTGAGAAAAGCAATTCTCTGCAGGCTGATAAGAGGTTGCTGGAGGACGACCTCAAACGCTGGAAGGCCCGGGCACAGGTAACAACACCTTTTTTCTTTTCTTTTTTTCTTTCTTTTGAGCAAATGTGAAGCAATGTGTGTTTCCCTACAGCAACTGGCGAGCCAGCAGAAGGACAGCGATGTTGAGGAGAAGCAGAAGTTGACCAATGAGAGAGAAGCTCAGCAGCGACGCATCACGCAACTCGCTGAAGAGACCGCCAAGCTCAAGACTGAACTGGCCAGGTACAATATGGACTCATTCATTTAGCAGCACTTACAATAAGTACATTTCTCACAGTATCAAACCAACTGTATGTCACAGTCACAGCTAAACATTCTCATGAAACAAGTATTACTAGAATTAGAGGTTTTTTCTTTTTTGTATGTTAAGATAGTAAATGGAAAGAAGATGCTTATGGTGTAGATGGATCACTGCAAATAGATTCTATTTAATAGATTCTAGGCCAATAGAAAATTTGGCAGTCAAAAGTTGTACATCTTAGTCCTAAACTTAGCTGAGTGGAAGAAGGAATTTTTTATTTTATTTATGAATTTATTTTTAACCTGTGCTGTCAGCATGCTTGGCATACAACACAGTATTTGTATGACTTCCCCAAGAGAAGTGGAGTCTCACCACGGGTGAGACAAATAAACATAGAAACAAGCAACCAGTCCACCGGTGAGTGCACAGGACTTGTCCCAATTAGTTTTGGTGTATGAGGTCCGAATTATATAGTAGCGCCTCAGCAGCGGAAAAGGCCTCGCAGCCACCCAGGAATTCTGCAGCCGTATAGACACTCCACGGCCGCAAGAAATCTCCCAGCACCATGCCCCGCAGCCACAGAAGACCCTCCACCCCACAGAGAAGCCGAGCAGGGCAGGCCGGGCAGCGGCCACGCGGACCCCACCCCAGATCCGACCGGGCCCCATGAAGAAGGAATTTTATACACTCTGTTTTATCAATAGTATAGACTTGGACCGTTATTTTGATCTCAACACAGTGATTGACATTAAATACTTTTTTTTATTTTTATATCCATCAAAAACATCTAACATGCTTCTGTGTCTCAAAGAAGGCATGTTTTATGTGACTCGTATCTGATTTTTATTTGGAGGATATTTGTTAGTTCCTTATACGACCACAAACACACCATACGAAAGCATGTAACCATACTGGACTGAAAGCAAAAACTAATAAACCACCAGACAGGTAGAAATTTATAACCCCCCCCCCACCACCCCGGGATAAATAAAGTGTTATCTTATGATCTATAAAGAAGCTTTATACAACCAGTTGACATTAGTCCAGAGAAATCGCAGAAGAACCTCAGACATGGATGTTTCTTAATGTTGTAGAACTGAGTTGGCCTCCGTCCTCTGGTCTCCAGGTCCAATGCCAGCAGCAACTCGGCCCAGTCTCAGCTACAGGGCCTCAGGGACTCTCTGGCCAGGCTGACGGCAGAGAGGGACAACCTGAAAAAAGACCAGGAGGCCAAAACCAAAGACATCCTGGAGAAGAACAAGACCATCACCCAGGTCAAGAAGATTGGACGTCGCTACAAGACCCAGTACGAGGAGCTCAAACTCCAGCACGACAAGGTAAACATAGTTTGTTGACTAGATGGCACTCAGACTTAAGTGTAAGTCATTGTTGCTGCCTTGTTATAGTCCCCAAATTTTCACACTCCAAACAAATCTATTTAAAAATTAATAAATACACTAAATTTGTGGAGGGATCATTTTTTAATCAGACTATCTGCCACTACAGTATTATTATCTATTTTCTAAAAAATGAGGGAAAAATATTGTATTGATAACATGAGGAATGATTTATTCTAAAATCTCCTCTTTTTAGAGTAGAGGGCATCAAAAGTCCACTGATCTCTCACACATTTCTATGCTGGTCAATTCATCTCAAACTAAAGCAAAACATTATTTTCAAGATTTTCTGTCTTATATATTGTCCTATTATATATTACATATTTTACAATGCAAGGCCATGTCAAACAACCTGGCACCATGTGGTTTGACAGCCAGCACAATTCAACAGGAAGTAATTGAAAAGTTAAAGGTCAAACTTTAACTAATGCTGAAGTACCGAACATCACAGCAAGGACATCCAACAGCTATAAAGACACTTCCATACGTTCTGTTATCGTGTGTTTTCTTTAGCTAGTGGAGGAGACGGCGGCCAAACCAGGAACTGAGGCCACACCTAGCCAGGATGTCCAGCAGGAGCTAACTCGGGGCCGGGAGGAGCTCAGCAAGGCCAGAGAGGAGCTGAGCAGGCACAAAGAGGAGGCGCAGAAAAAACAGGAGGAGGTAAAGAAGCCAGATGTCCTATTTTATTTTCTCTTTGCTATTTACACCTCACCTTGCACCTAATGTACATTTACATGGAAATTCGTTTTTTAAACGTTAATCTATATTATTTAATCTATTATTCGAAACCCCACTAATACTATACTTGGTTCGCCGTACAGAGTTTTGTTAGTGTTAGCCCAATTACATTCATGTGGGATGAAATATGGCCTCATAGTAACCATTTCAATGGGATGACAGCATTTTTTTTACTTTACCTTGCTATATAAAATGACCTATTGTGACCTCTAGGATAATCACAGAAACTGTAGACCCAGAATCTAGACACCAGACCTTTCAGAAAATGTATGGGATGTCCAGGTCCATTGAAGATAAGGGCGTTATTTTTTTATTTTTTTGTTTATTTTTGCCATTTTCAGAAAATAGTGCTTGTCATCCAATCATCGAAATTGTCAAATTGACATAAATCTAAAGTTATTGATGCTGCATCACAGCATTGAGTTTTCTGAAGTGTTTTTCAAGGTCATGAGGTCTTCAGGGATTTTTGACCCTTTTTCCCCCTGTCGAGTGGTCACAAATGGCTAGAAAGTGTACCAAAGCTGTGTAATTAATGGTATCAACCCACAACTTGGTGCAGCAACTAATCACACATAATTGAGCATGGGAATGGCATCATTAGCAATGAGTATAATGTTTAAAGCCCCTTTACACTCAATATTAATAATTTTATCAGGCTCAATTACAAATATGTTTATTACCTTTTAATTGATAGAAAAGATTGACATACAGTGTCAAGCTGCATCTCAAATGACCTTAGGGTCTCAGCTTTCTGAAGATGTAGGGCACTTGTATGTGGCACCAACTGCTGACCCCCAAACTCCAACCCCTCCACCTCACTCAGAGCCCAAGAAAAGGGCTTAGAGGTTAAGATGCTGTAAGATAGCATTAAGACAACCAACCCGTACCCAGTATTTGTATTTCTTAAAATGTTTAAGTAAATACATTTTTTATGGTTAGAAATGACCTCGAAATTTTTATAAATGTTGGATGTGTTCCCAAGTTTCTTCTTTTTGTTCCGTCAGGCCCAGAAGTTCCAGCAGGAGATGGAGGAGTTCCGTAAGGAGACCCAGAAGACTAAAGAACAGCTCCAGGAGGTCCAAACTCAGAACCAGGGCCAGCTCACACAGGTACCCAGACCTAAGGAGCACTCCCCAACAGCCAGTCTGTCAATTTAAGCCGCGTTTCCTCCGCAGGAACTTTCCCCAGGAACTAGGAACTTTCAGTGCGTTTCCACCGCAGGGACCAGGGTCTAAATTAAGTTCCGGGGACATTTTCCGGTAACCAAAAGCTCCCTGCTCGTCGGTAGGTACTTCTCAAAAGTACCAGAACTTTGGGGCAGGGCTTGCAGCGCTGAACATTTCTGATTGGTCGGGTACTCACAGCATTTTTTTTCAGACACCAATACGACGCATTATCTGAAACACACACTGGTGCCAAAAATAAGTCGTCATCTACAATAAACATTATTCACAATTGTGATTTACTTGACATATTAACTTCTTACCATTTTAGAGCTTAATTTGTAAATCAGGAGGTGCTGTGCACACAGAGACTGCGGAACAGAGGCAGTGGCTCGGGGAGAACCGAACGGGTCTCCGTCTCCTCGTTACACACAGGGATTTTTTGATTCATTCAATTTTTAGGAAAATAAATACATCTACAATTTAAAAAAATTTCACTGTTATTATGTTTGGAGAAACAGTGAAAGGCATGGGAATCGTTGTGAGCTCACAGAGCGAGCGGCGGTTTTAGAGGTTAACGGCCTTTTTTAGAAGGCTGTTGAGGAGAGATTTACAGTAAGCTTATATGTTATTATATATTTTTATATTATATATTATTATAATTATTAAGAAGAAGAAGAAGAATGATTTATTCGTCACACATTATACCACACACATGCGGAGGGTGACACACACACACACACACATGCAGGTGGTGAACGATGAGATATAGTCTGCTTTTATCCCATCCTGGCCGTCCTTCCTCCAGGGGCAGCCAGGAGCAGTGGGCAGCCCTCACTTCGTCGGCGCCCGGGGACCAGTTCCAGGTGGTGGGTCCGTGTCGTGGTCAGGGACAGGACAGGAAGTGTTCTGCACGTTTTTAGTCGGGGTCCTTATGTTGGAGGAGACCCATGCGAACACGGGGAGAACGTGCAAACTCCACACAGAAAGGCCCCTGATTGGGCGATAACCCACCGCAGCACAGTGCCAACAGTGCC